>PVJX010002043.1:0-65427 GCA_004027295.1 Dolichotis patagonum | reverse complement strand
ACTCTTTATGTCTGCTGATGATGTGTTTGATGTTGCATGTTTGCTGCCCTCAATCTCTTTTGTATTTACCTCTCCTGAATCAATATTCTCAGGGTTGGGGGCTGGGGTTTTTTTCTTATTTCTTTCTCTTGTCATGTTTTTGGTTCCTTCCATAAAAGTGTACAGTGGAGTTCCAGCCCCTTTCCCTGTTGGTTACAGCTCCTCTGAAGGGTGCTGGCTAGGGGTTTCTGCCCTCTCCAACCCGCTGTCAACCACTGAGGTGCAGGCAGGGGCAGTGTATGCTGGCTCCCCACCTCAGGTCCAGTCAACCTTCACGGGCTTTCACTGCGTTACTATGTGATGCCCATAGGGAATAGGTTTGGGACGACTTATTGGGTCCTGGCCAGGGGTGTGACCCAGGCCAAGCAGAATCAACCAATCTGCTCTGGGAGGGGAGCAATCAACTGAAGTCAGTGCCATTCCCAGTTCAGGCGGTCCTGCCTGACTCTAACATGTCGTCCAGTTGGTCGCCTCTTTCCCGTGGGAGGTTCTTACTGCACTCACTGCGGGTTAATGCTGGTCCCTCTCTGGCTCCATTCTCCATTGGGCTCCCCAACCTCTGACTTCAACACAGCTGGGGCGCAACTTCATGGTGGCTCTGGGCGAGCCACTCGGGGCGGCTCAGCTCCATGCACGGGGCCACTCAGGCCAGTCGCATCGGTGAGGGTTTGGGCACTCAGGCCGGACTTGTTGGCACAAATTCACATGGCTGGGGAGAGCGCCGTGACCGCTGATCTTAACTTCTCTAATGGTAGCCCTGGGACCTCATGTTCGAGCAGTTCCTTTCCTTTCAGTTTCTTCCTGGGTTATGAGATTCCATCTCCCTCTGTTTGGGTCTCTCCAGGGTGTTCTATTCTGGCATCTGAGCTGTCTCTCTCAGAGAGGCTCCGTATCCTACTGCTTACTGGTCGGCCATCGTTAGCTCCTCCTGTTGAGAATTTTGTACTCTTGTGTAGCTAGAGCTTTAAAAGAATGAAATGGAATGGAATAGGAAAATATAACATTTTAATGAATAATTTTTAACATATGATTAGGCATCATTTTATGGAAAAATGAGTTTTGGTAGATATATAATATATGCAAACACATGCAGATATGTCTAGGGTAAAAAAGTAAAGTTACTTCTTACTGTTATACAGTTTAAAAATAGCCAGAGTCACTGCTTTAAAAAAATTTCAGTTTACCATACTTCTGTTTGTCAATTGATAACTAAAACATTTTTTAAATAATGGGTAGGGAGAAGATTGCATTGAAAGAGTTGTTTGAAATTTTAAGACATACCCAGTGTATTCCTAGCCTGTCAAGGGTTTCTGTTACATCCACTGAATTTCTGACTTTAAATCTCAAATCATTTCACTTGTAGTGTTATATAGCCTGTGTTACCAGACATCTTTCTTGCAAGAATGCAGTAATGCTATACCAGTTGATAAATAGGAGCTAAATGTATACATAGCAGCATTATAGCTGAGATCGTATCATCATCATTTTCTCAGCATATAGTTTAACATAAGCAACACATACAAGCCTGCAGCAACTCAAAAAAGTTAAATATTTTAGGATGCAAGATTGTCAGAAGTTCATAGTCTGGGTGAAACAAAAGCTACAAAAGAAGTAAAAGTCCAAACTTTAGTTTTATATAAGCTAGTAGTACTACTGTCCATTTGCCCTACATCTTTAATAACACTTCTGTGAATAAGATGTAATAATTGCTTTAGAAACATTGACAAATCTAGAAAAATATATATAAGTTGAGGTTTCTGTTGTTACTTTTTAGAATCAAGGATTTATACTTCTTTTAACTTACATTTCAATTTACTATACTTGTTTTTATTAAAGTTTTATGCTTGCAGTTTTCATATATATAATTAAATGGTTTGATAAGTATTTTGAAGCCTTTGTTGGCAACAGTTTAAAAATACATCTTGTTTATTAAGTGATCTATTTACTATGTAATGTATTTCCTATTTTTTTATGTTATAGATAGCTGATTATGTAAATGTAGCTCATTAGAGAAAAATTAATTAAATAAATATATATACATACATACATACATACATACATACATACATAATTTCCTTACCAGATATAGTCAAGTATTTTTCACAATGGCAAACCAGTCTTCTATTTTTCACAAATCCAGTTGTAACATCACAAATTAGCTACTATATGTTGACATTTTTAACTTCCTGATTTTGATTCAGTCATACACAACATGAAAATGATTCAGCTGCTAGAGAGTAAGTAGTGCATTGCTAGATTTTCCATTTTTTGACTGATATGGCCCTGAAGATTAAAAGTGTGTGTTCTGTACAGTATGAGTTTTAGAAGACTAGCATTTTCGAGCCTGCAGTTTTCTTATCTACATAAGGATCTAAAAAGAATCCATGCTAGCATCATTGTGAAGACCAAGTGATATAACCTATCAAAGTGCCTGGTGGTTCGAGAATACTCTAAAAATGTTAAGTTTCTGAATGTGAGGGCAATGAGGCTGCGATGTCTGTCATGTATCGATAACCAAGGTTGATTTGGCTGATCTGGGTGGCTGGGCAGGTGTCCCTTTCTTCCCTCAGTGTTCCATATGCAACCCTCCCAAACCTGTTCCAGCTGAAAAGGATGGCCACCTTGGATAGACAAGGACCAGTTCCTTGGTCAAGGGTATACAAGTAGCTGTGCTCCCCTGCTAGAACTTCCAAACAAGCTCTTAAGAAAACTTATAGTTTCTACCTTTTTCTTTCCTGGTAGCATTGATAACACGTACTGTTGCCATCTTGTCATACAAATCTTTGGTGATAGTTTTATCACAGCGTTCATCGTGTTCATTTTAATTATCTATGTGTGTGTCCTTTACTGTTGTAAATGTCGTTGAGTATCTGAGAGGTAGCTAGGTCAGTTTCTCTTATTTTGGAAACTTTCTGTAATTATGGGGGCATAGTATTCATTTGCCAAGATACTATTCTATCCTCCTGTCCATCTTGAAATTCTCTTAATAGCCAGTGGAAACACTATCTGCAAAGGCAGCTATTAAAAAATTCCAAATTGTGCAGAGTAAGGGGACTCCAGTCTCATGAAACATTGAACTCTCCTAACAGCTAAGGTTGTGAATATAAGCAGCATTGCAATTAGTACAGTATTATTTATATTCATTAATTTAAAAGATTAATAACTGCCTTATGGTAATTTTTTTCTTCAAACAATATGGCACTTTATAGAATTTAAGGAACCAAGCATGCGAAAGGAACATTGGAAAGCTCCCTTGCTTTATCCTTGTGGAGAGATTAGTTCAGATGTAAACTACCAATACCTAACATAGAAATCAGTAAAGGAAGGAAGGAAGAGGGAATGAGAGAGATGTGCAAAGCAAAGTTAAATGAGATTGCAAGGCCCACATTAGAAAGCATGGAGGTCTGACTAATGAAAAGAAGATAGAAAGGATCAAGTTCCAAGGATACAGGTCAGAGGTAGAGTATGTATTTGTGTGTACTGAAGTCTTATTTGGGAGTAAGATTTTAATGCTCTAAGGTAAAATCACATGTAGTCATTTACCTGAATATTCATAGGAAGAAGTCAAGTTGGAGACAGAACAATGTGTACCAAGCTTTTGAGAGTCTGGTTTCTTGAAGAAAAGTTGTGTAACTCAGGACTGTCCAGTGGCAAGAAAGAACATTGAACAGGTTAATGAGGGGCCAGGTCAGGAAAGAGTTTACACATCAGACAGTGGATTAAAAGATTTGTAAGCTAGGTATTGCAAAATCAGATTTGCATTATTAAAAGATGATTATCGTTCTAATATGTTAAAGAGATCATTTTGGTTTCACTACATAGACTAAGGTTGGAGTCCTGGATATCATTTGAGAAATGTTAAGGTAATCCAGCATAGAGATGTGGTAATCACCCTGGGCAGTGACAGTGGGAATGGGGACAATGCTATGTGAAGAGAACTATAATGTACTTAAAACTGCTTGCCCGGGGAGCTTGATTTCCCTTGGAGTACTTCTCTGTCCCCTTTAAACACTGGTAGAGGACTGCATTCTGCTTAGAGAAACTACACAGTTAGCCCTAGTATCTAGGGGTCTGCCTCCGGGGATTCAGTCAGCCTCATAGGGAAATACTTGGGGAAAGAGTATATCAATGCTGAACATAAATAGGATTTTTGTAGTAACTATTTACATAGCATTTACATAAAGTATCTAGAGGTTGATTTAAAATACTCAGGAGGCTGTGCTTTGTTTGTGTTCAAATCTGATGCCTTCTTATACAGGGCACTTGAGCTTGAGCAGATTTTGGTGTCCACAGGGCTCCTGTTGCTCATGGGTGCCAAGGGCTGTGCACATCCTAGCCCACGGCAAAGAAACCAGTGAAATAGTTACAAGCTTTTTGTTTTTTAAGGAGTGTATCAAATTGCAACATAAATCTGGATTGACTCCATTTTGTACTGTAATTGAGAAATAAGTTAAAGTTTATTTTTGTAACATAATTATGCTCTTTATGCAACTTTTTCTCATGTACACTGATTTTACCTCAGTGTTTTCTTCTTTCTCTTTGAAACTATTTGAGAGGCTTTGTAATGGTAACAAGTATATTAACACTGTGGTATATCTGTAATAAATAATATGGTTTCTTGCCAAAAGTCATTGAAATATATATTAGCTAATTTCCCATTGGTCATTTTCTATAGAAAACAAGATTACTGTATTTCATGGAGCCACTTAAAATAAAATGCTCTCTGCCTTCTTTCACAGACGCGCTTTCTGGCTGCAGAAAGTCCTGTCTGTTGTTCTCACTCGCAGCACTCCTGTGTGTTGGAATGCTGCCCTGCAGTGCCTTCTCTGCTGTACAGACAGCAGCTCCCAGTGCAGCCCTGTAAGCACTCGGGTCTCCTGATGTCAGCAGAAAAACAATGGATTTCTTTTCTTTACTTCTAGTATTAAATGCATTTAGGAAGGCAGGTATTCTACTGAAGAAAGTAAAGGCATTTAGTTGACATTATGGTAACATACTCTATATATCATAGTATTATATCACTTAATATTTGAAATTCTTTTTTTTTCTTTTGTCTCTTCTTTGAGACAAGTTTTCACTGCAGTTCAGGCTGGTCTTAGACTCATTTTGTAGTTCAAGCTAGCCTCAAACTTGCAGTGATCCTCTTACCTCAGCCTCCCAAGTGCTGGATTTACAGGTGTGTGCCACCACCTGTAAATGGCTACATTCAAAATTCTTAACCTCTGACTCCATATTGAACAAATACTAATTTTTCTAAATTCTTGAGATATCATTCTCTTTATATGAATCAGGTGATTTGTATACAAGCTTTTTATTTGTGAAATTTTTTTCTTTATGGAAACAAAGATGTGATATGTAAAAAAAGAAAAGGATTGACAGTGATGTAAAAACATAAAAATTGGTGCTTTTTAAAGGAATATAAATTGTTTTATGTTTTCAAGAAGCATGAGCAAAGTTATGATCAATTAAGGGTCTTTTGGAGACACAGTAAGTTTCTAAGTTTCTTTGGTCTCATGGAAGCGAGGCATGGTGGCATACATCTGTAATCCCAGCACTCTGGGAGGCTGAGGCAGCACCTTAGCAAGAGCCTTTCTCTAAAGGGGTGGGGGGCTTTCAGTAAAAACACCCTGGGTAGTCCAGAACCACAAAGGAAAGGGGCACAGACTCGCTTTTTAAAATCCTTAGTTGGCTTTAAGCTCCCTCTGCACCCTGTCTTGAAAAATATTCACCGTCCCTGTTTGGAAATTGGGACTCATGATCTGGTTGGCAGCCTACAAGGGAACAGACTGCCTCATGTAACGGTAAAATGATGAGTTCCATTGCCTGATAGTAGTAATTGTTTTTATAGCATCTTCAGGTTAAAAAATTTCTTTATTCAGAGTTCACATTAAGTAATGCTACTATGATTAAAATATTACCAGTGAGGTAACAGCATGTTAGAAGGCAAAGGAATTATCTAGAGTCCTGTAGTGAGATGAATCCAGTTATTTTGACTCCAAATTGTATGTTTCCCTATGTCACAAGATAACATCAGTGCATATATTTATGAGGAACTAGATATCATAGGGATGGGATAGAAAGGATGCTTGCCCTTGTTAGGGAGGATAGACTAAGTTTCTTGCAGCTGTGAAGGTCTGTTTTATCTACTTCAGGTAACATTTTCTTTGCATCTAAACTTTAATTTTTTAATTCAGATAATTTACTTAGGATCTCCTGGTGTGTGCCACAATTTAACAATGAAGAAAGGCTTGTTTACTTCATTATGGGCAGAGCTTTTAGAGAGATCTGATATGTTCTTTGTTTTTTCTTTTTCTTGTTTCCTTTTTGTTTTGAGGATGACTTAGATACATTTATGAGATTTGATTAGATCAAAGACTGAATGATGTACGTCTCAATTATAAGTGGATATAAATTCTGTCTTTTATTCCAAAGCTAAAAAAGATAGGGGTGAGAAAGGAAATTGTAGTTTCTACAACCATTCCAAATTTCATTGTAGGCTTTGTGCTACACTAATAAACTGAGATAACTAAATTTGCTGAGCTGAGATGGATAGATTTATTGGCTCCATTTTAAAATTTTTATATGAATAAGTAAACTGCTACCAGTTGCATGTATTTCATCTCTTCTAATAATGTTTTACTGCCATCTGCTCCCTGCATTTTGACATTATTAAACTAAACAGTCCACTTGCTAGAAGGGCCTGAGTGGAGCTGTCCATTGTCAGAACTGGGCTGTGAAGCACATAAATAAACATGCTCTCCCCACCCCTCCACAGCTGGGAGACTTTTGTTTAAAATCGTGATTCCCAAATAGGAAAAAATAATAACAACCATTAACAGCCTACTTTCTTTTCTTTTAAATGTTCTTTTATTTTAATTTATTTCTGTTTTGGAGCTCTTTAGTGTTGATATATCAAGTACAAATCTGTGAAAGCACTTATTCCTCTCCACCTTCTTCCATCTTGACACTTAACACAGTAACATTTTATAAATGAAGATATTTAGATTTCTTCATAAATGTTTTCATAAAGGGTTATCACATTTTATTAATTAATGTATGTAGTTTAGGTCAGGCATTGGCAAAATATGATCCTTGGATATATCTGGCCCACTACCTGTTTATATAAATAAAGTTTTATTGAAGCACAGCAATGCTTCACCTATGGTGTATGCTTACTTTAATGCTACCATGGTAGAGCTGAATAGTTAAAAAGTTAGACTCAGCATTCTGGGAGACAGAATAGCAGGATTGTAAGTCCTATCCCAGCCTGGTCATTATAGTGATTTAGCAAGCTCCTGTCTCAAAAATTAATTAATTAATTAATTAGAGCTGGGTTCAATCCCTGGTACTAAGTTTGAACCATAAGAATCTGAACATTCTTTGCTACTTACTTATTTGTGCAGAGTAGATGCAGGTTCTATTGGGTGTGTGTAAGCACACTGTGTGCCACTAATCCTGAGACATACTGTTGCCCATCTACTTGTCTGCATCACTCTGCAAAAGGCAGACTATTAGGAAGCAAGTGTCTTTCCCTTGGGTGTATCTTTTAAGAATTCCTAGAGTTAAATATTGTGTGTATTCCCTAAGTAGTACTTTAGTAATGTTAACCATGTAAGGTTTTGTGTCAGGTGTAATAATAATAATTGACATTTATGAATCATATATACATTCAAGGAGCTATAAATAAATGTTTTATTTGAACTGCCTCATTTTATCTCCTTACATTTTTGAGATGTAGGTATTGCTTTTTTACAGATGAAAAGACAAAGACACAGTATGATGACATTTCTAATATCACAGCTCAAAAATAGAACTATAAGCCCAAGTGTTTAACATGATATCATCATGCCACAAATATTGTTCCCTCCAACATTAAACATCTGAGCAATGATCTCTGCTTTTAAAAGACATAAAATACAAACATAACTGGATAATGGTAATGCAGTTTTATTTCAGAGATCTAATGACTTCAATAAGAAATATATTTTAGAGAATTAGTAGTAATGATAGAAATGTAAAAGCTGAGCACAGTAACACCTGCCTGTAATCCCAGCTGCCCAGGAGCTGAGGCAGGAGGATTATGAGTTTGAGACTAACCCGGACAACATAGTGACACACTGTCTTTTTAACAACAACAAAAGAAAAAAGAAATGCAGAGGACCCTAATTTTAAATTTTTAGAGAAACATATTTTTTTCTTTCTGCTTCAATGTTTTGGCTATGTGATAAGTATTCTACTTATGTAATTCAAACCATAGGTGCCTTCTTCCTTTGTCTCTGAAATAAAGCTGCTTTTTTATTTATATAAGAAATGGAAATTAGTGGGAAAGTGGGAAAAGCCAAACCCATTTTGGTTTCCTGTTACTTTGGAAATAACATGTCAGGACTCCAGATTTATCACATTCACGATGGGACTATAATTTATATATTTCATGCATGTATCACCGGGCAGTTCAAACCACTGGTGATACATGCATGGTTGTCCTATGCTTGACTGTGCCACTTAGACCACTAGTGATACAAACTGCCCAGGAACATAATGTGACTGTGAAGTCATTTTAATGTATGTCTTTACAAGTATTCTCATCCAAATATGATCAAAATTCTACAGATTTAATAGTTTAAGTTCTTAGCTTATAGAATTTGTATAGGTGTACCAGTGATCCTGTTTAGTATTCCTGCAGTTATGAATTATGCTTCAGCTTTGTTTTTTAATGAATGCTTTTATGAATCTTTTTTTAAAAAAACATGAATCATGTTGGCCTCCCACATTTAAAGTGCAGACTTGTCTTCCTATTTTAAAATTATAAATTGGGAGGCTGGGGGTTTAGCTCAGCAGCGTGAGTGCCTGCCAGGCAAGCACAGGGGCATGAGTTCAATTCCCTGTACCCCCCAAAAAAACTATATAAAATTATAAATTGGTAGTGATATTGAGATTATTTAGAGAATTCTATATGTACTGTGATAAGTAAAATAATTAAGTGCCTGTAATTGAACAATGACAAAGCCAAATATGTTACCATTTCATATCTTTATGGGCAAGGTATCTCCTCTGTTTCTCTTACTTGTAAGAGAAATGGAAGTTAGGATTAGGGTTAGGTCTTTTAGTAGAGAGAACAAAGCAAGTCTGACCAAATGGAAGTTAGGGTTACGGTTAGGTCTGTTAGTAGAGAGAAAAAAGCAAGTCTCTGTAACAATTTTGATGATGTGTGCTGTATGATTAAAAAGAGATGACCTTAATTCAAGTCCCCAATTCACTTTAATTAAGGCATCCTATATCCAGTTTAATCTGGGTTCATAAAGTTGAAAGGCCAATTGCGAATGGAAGAAACTAACCTCTCAAAGTTGCGTAAGCACTTGATACTTAGCCTTGTGTGCACCTGTTCCAATTCTTTACGGCATACATACCAGCATTCTCCACTGTGGAGAGAAATCATAATAGTTTAATCTGTCAATTTTGCTTTTAATCATTGAGTTAAAAGTCCTGTATTCTACTTAATAAAAATTGCACAAACCTTCAGAATGTTTTTGATCTTAGATCTTGACTTAACTTCTTCTATTTCTTTTGGATATGATTTCATGCATAGATTATGAAGAGTAGATTGTTGTTTATGCTTTCAGTGAAGGAGTTTGACAGGCAAAGTGCATAGATTCTGTGCTTCTCTTATCCACCATCTGTTGGAGATGTTTGGGGAAGGGCAGAAAAGACAGCACTTGCTGCACACAATAATATGTAAGCATGTTGCCCTCACTGCTACCCAATTTAGTATGTGTGACATTTCTACCATACCTTCGAGAACATATTCTGAGATGTTGAATTACAATACTTTGTTGTCCCAGGAGTGCCAGAATGTCACTTTGATGTAGCCTAGTTATTTATACAAGTATAGCGTTAGCAGTAATGTTTTTAACAGGAATCCCCCTCACAGCTGAGCCAGTTGTTTTTATGCCTGAACTCATATGACTTTTGCCTTATTGGAGCTGTAAACATTTGTATTTTATTGGGAAAAGGGAAGACATTCATATTTGTTAATTTTCCTCCCTGGTACTGGGGATTATACCCTGGGTCTTTACATTGAGCTACGTCCACAGCACATTTTTAATTTTTTATTTTGCGACAGGATCTTGCTAAGTCACTAAGCTACACAGGCTAGATTCAAACTTTAAATCCTCCTGCCCCAGCCTCCCAGAGTGTTACCACACTTGGTTCACGGATATTTTCAGTATTGGCTTAGCTTCTGACAATGAGAATGAAATCTTGTCATGATTTTTTAAACTATTTTATCATTCCTCTAGATTTACTTCCATAACTTACTTTGTTGTTTAGTCTTAAGCCAAATGTAGTAGTTGAATTATTTACAGCCAGTGGAGCTTTTACAACAAAATGGAATTAAGTGATTGACGCCTATTTGGTCTTTGCAAAACATTAGGTATAAAATTATTTTTCTCTCATATATATTTCAAAACATGAAGTATTCAGCTTTATATCCATATGTTTTCAGGGACTTTGTATCCAGTAATTATAATTAAAAGAATAAGTAGATTTATGGAAAGAAATATCTCTGTAGAAAACTGATCTTTTAAAGAGTACATAAGGGCTTAAAGTGATAATGTAGGCCATTAGGAATGCCATGAAAGAAAATTTGCATATTTAAATATCACATGGTTTAAATATTGCATGTGAGAAGGATAAGTAAGGACCAAAATATATAACACATAATGGGAAGAAAATGTTCGAGTGAGAAAGAGAAGAGGATGGGGAGGAAGGAAAAGGAAAAAAATATAAACAAAGCTTTTGTAAATAATGTGGAGAAGAGAGGGTAGGGGGCAAAGGGGAGAAAGAAAGATGAAGATATATCATGTAGAGCTCTTGTAGGTAAATGAATGCAACTTGTAGTCATGCTCTTGGGTGAAATGGTTTGGTCTCACATAGGTGAATATCATGTTGTCACCCTAGTATAAAAAATTAAAGCAGTTAGTGAGCTCCAAAATGTACCAATAGATACTATGAAGTGAAGGGGGAGGAGACATCTAAAAAGGGAAGGTGGTAACCACTGTTAATTTCCTATTACTTTGTTTTGAAGTTCTATATCATTTTCATTGTTTTGTTTTGATTGATTTTATTCATTTTGTTTGGTTTGATTTTATTATATGTGATGACATGGACAGCTATTTTGAAGATAGCAAGATATATTATGATAGCCACTGTTGATTTTTCTATTATCTTGTTTGAAAGTCCTGTATTGCTTTCACTGTTTTGTTTTGATTGGCTTTATTCTGTTTTACTTTGTTTGGCTTTCTTGTTTTAAAAATAAATTTTTTTAAAAAGATACATGATGTATAATTTCAAATTCCCTATGATAAATGTGATCATTATGTGTGTCTAAAATGTGTCAATAAAATTAATTCTTTAAAAAATAGTAAAGCATAGAGAATATACAGTGAGGTCAAGGTCTTGAAACTTGTTAATCACAATGCTTAGGATATAAATAAATACTTATGACATAAAAAGGAAAAATAAGAACTGAAAAAGTTTAAAAATAATGCAGCTATAAGTTATTATTAACTTTATGATAGTAGGCCTAGTAAGGAAATTAAAACAGTGGAAATTAACCTCAGTTATCATAGGCCCTGTGTTGAACTGGTAAGGACTTCCAGGTTTAGGTCACATTTGTGGGGATCTGCCTTCTTACTGTAATGAATCAAGGTACTCACTTTTTTTATGAATACAGATTAGGCTTTGGTATAAGACAGGCATGGTTTGGGGTTGCAGATTCTCTACTCTTCCTTTCATTGCTTCCCTGACATACTCTCCTGGTTTTTCTCTTACTTCTCACCCATTCACTAGGTGTTCATGTTATTTGCTTTCTGCCTCAGAAGCTCTTCTATTTCCACACTATATTTCCTCTGAATAGTCCCACTCACTGACACAACTCAAATGTCAACAATATGCTGCTGACTTCAGGCAGCTCTCAGATAATTCTCTCAAGCTCACATATTCAATAGATTATACTGAGAGGAGCCACAGGTACCTCCTAGAAAGAAACTACTGGGTTGAGGGAAAAGACTGTGCATGCTCCATTCTCTACTGTATGTTCGTGCAGAGTATGCTGTCTGATACATCGTAGGTTTTCAGTGTGTACTTAGTGATGAAATGGCAGGCACTGTGCCACTGAGCTATATATCCTCAGCCCATGTTAGCTTTCTTTCCCATAACAAATTCGTGATAAAATCAACTTTATTTTGGCTCGTAGGCTGGAGGTTTCAGACCATTGTCAGCTGACACCTTGCATGTGGGCTAGCAGCAAGGTAGTCCATTGTCACAGGAGTATGTGGCAAAGGAAACCCATTCACCTGATGGCCAAGAAGGAAAGACAGGAAGAAACAATCCCACCTCCCTGCACATCCTCTCATGATCTCCCACAAGTTCCTACCTCTCACAGGTCCTGCTGTTTCAGGAGCACTGGGAAGTGGTGACTGCAGTGCAGTGCACCTGTGCCCGTCAGGCCATTCTGGGTCTGGAGTGTAGCACAGCACGGTAACACAGTTTGCTGTGTGTAGTTCTGTAATCTTTATCCTCTGTGAAGATTGTCATGGGTCTTGTCCGCAGGGATTAAGCCCACACACTGCGCGATACATAGCAGTTGTTCAAAAATAATTGCTTCATTTCTTTGTCCCACAGGCTCTTGGGCGAGTCACTTATCCATTCGGAATTTTATATTCTTGATCTGTTAAATACTGACAGTAACACTTTACTAGTGTTATAATAGGAAGCCAATTCAGTTACTCTCTTTTTTCTTGTTACAATAGGAAAAAGCTCTCATACATACACATACGCACATACACACATTGGTCGTGTTTGGAAGACCTTAAGGAACCAGTTCATTACTTTAAAAACTGGCAAAAGTTAATAAATCAAGCTTTGATGATTATGAGTTCATGTTCTGATCAATATATAAGCTTTGGTTTCTTCAATGCGTATTTTGCAAGAGATGAAGAAATGGAAGGATTATTAGATGAAAAGAAAGTTAAAAGATACAACCGAGTATAATGTATGAACCTTTTTGGGATTCTGATTCATATTGTGTTGAAAGGTATATGTCTCCCCCAAATGATGTCCATATTCTAATACACAGAACCTATGAATATGTTGTGCTATCTGGCAGAGGAGAATTAGGGTGCAGATGGAGTTAAGATTGCTTATCGGATGACTTTGAGAAAAGGAGGTTATTGTGGTAAGAATCGATGTAAATCACAGGGGTCTTCAGAAAAGGAAGAGGGGAAGGCTGCAGAGAGGATCAGGTTGGCTTTGAAGATGGTGGCAGTGGCCGTAAACCAAGGAGTTTGGGCAGCCTCTGAAAATCTGAGAAATGCAAGGATATGTATTCATAAAACCTTAGGGAAAAATGGAATGTCCTGCCAACATCTTGATTTTGACCCAACGTTATCTTTATTAGGAGAACTGTAAAAAAATAAATAAACCTGTGCTGTCTTTAAGCAAAGAGTTGTTGGTAATTTGTTATAGAAGCAATAGAAAACTAACACTGAGAATAATCAGGAAAAAATGACTATGGACTGGTTATTTTATGTTATCTAAGAATATTATTGCTTAAGTGTGGTAATGATTAAGTTTTTTAAAAGAGTACTCTTAGATGTCGTACTGAATATTATGGGTTAAATCATGTATCTTGAGTTTGCTTCAGAACAGTTCAGAGATGGCAGAGGACTGAGTGGGAGGTATATGAGGTATGAGTACTTACGAGTCATAATCATCAAAGCTTGGTTCTTTTCCTTTGGAAGACTTATAAATAACAATTTTTAAATTAATGAGAGACTATCACCAACACTATTGGTTTGGAGAATAGTGATTTGTCTTGAATTGCCAGAAGAGTTTGTGATGCTGAAATATATCAAAAGAAAAAAAATTTTTAAACCAGTCCCTATGGCATATAGATTATCCACAAGAGAAGCCAAATTTAATGAAAGTTGCTCAAGATTAAGGTTGAAAAAGAAATCAAGAGTCAACAACTCACTTCCTGCCAGTATTCTCATTGTGACACTTTACTGACTCATCTGGATAAGTCACACTTTTCTGTGACTTTGATTCCTAGATTGTGAAATGGAGCTGACTCAATGCTCTTAGAGGAACTTAAAAGAATACATACCTCTTATAACAAATTGGATGTCATCTCTAAGCTATCTCTAAACAGACTGTCTTTACTGTATAAAGTAGAAGATTTTTACAGTGGGTTCCATAAATTTGAAGCATTTTGGTCCCTGTGCTACCAGAAGACTGGTTTTCTCTGTATCACATAGTGGTCTACAAAGTGACAGTGGAATCAAGGCTCATTCTCTAGTGTTCCCCCTCCTGGGACCTCTCCTCCTTATCCTCCATCTCCCCAGGATGCCAAGGTAGCCAAGGCTAGGAATGTTGGCACTATTCAGAGGTTCTTATGTCTGTTCAGGAGTAGTGAGAAACGCAGTCCAAAGGCTCAAAACAGTACTGTATTTATATGGTAAATAATTGAGCTTTGGAAATGTGCAGGACATAGTACTTAACAGGGCTGGTGTAGTTTTGTCTGCAGGCCAATGTGCTAGCAACACAGCAACAAATGGAAGTGTGAGAATTCTCTCATATCCAAAGTAGTTTAAATGGGGCCATAACAGAAAGCAAGGCTTTTCTTCCCAAGAAGTAACAGCAGGAGAGCTTAGAGCCCTTTGCATGTGCCTAAAATATAGTCACATGTTTTATGCTTAAGAATGGCTTCTCATGTGAAATAAATTAGTTCCCCATATATCTTCTCTTTGACACATGGTCCAATAGATTATGTTCCGTCTTACAATGCGTGAAAAATTATTGTGCCCTTTTATTGCTAAAAATATCTCAGTGACTTGAGGGCTTATGCATAGATAATGTGATAAAATAAAGGCATATGGTAGATGAAAGAATTTGTCTTTCTTTGTGGTCTGATTTTCAGATTTTCCAATTGGAATGTTCCTGTAATTTAAAATCCTGAGCCCAGTTCACATTTATTAAGGTATCTATCCCCATAGTTTGTTTTGTTTTGTTTGTTGTTGTTCTTGTTTCTTCTTTTTGGTACTGAGGATCAAACCAGGGCCTTTGCATTAAGATAACCAGTCCTTTTTATTTTTTTATTTAGAGACAAGTTCTCACTAAGTTGCCTAGCTGAACTCAAACTTGTAGTTCTCCTGCCTCAGCCTCCCAGGGTGCTGAGATTATGAATATACATCATCTTCCCTGGTTTCTGTACACTTCTGTTAAAAGGCAAAAAAAAAAAAAATCTTTCCCATTCAATTAAATATTTTTCACACCCTTTTAAGGTAGTTTTCTGGTAGTATATACAGCTATATAATTTATACCCATTTAAGAGTTAATAATTGACTTAGGGAGGAAAAGGTGTTAATAGCATATTGGTAAATAGCACATGAATTATGCAAGCAGGATGCTAATATAGGTTAAGGGAACAAGAAAACACTTCTGACTCTGGTGATGGGAGGAGGGCTTGGAGATGAAAATGGGACTTCTGTAAGCCTTGAGGAACTGGAATCTGGCTGGCAGTGGAGAAAGGAACATTTCTTTGGCTGAGGTCATAGAGGCAGGGTCTGCCTAGCATACTCCAGGGACAGTGAGTAAAGTACAGTGTGGTGTCTAAACACAGACTCAGAAGACACAGCTCAGGTTCAGGGCTGCCCATTGCTTGATTTGTGACCTTGGAAAGTTTCTTAATCTCTCTTTACCCTAGTTTCTCATAGAGTAAAAAAGTAGTATTAGTCATACAGTGCTATTGTAAGAATTTGAGAATTGTACTTTCAAATAATGAGTGTAAAAGTTGAATATTAAGTAAAATTAGTGTGAAAATGGCTGTGAGATCTCAGGAAGCATGAAGACAAGGTTGTGAAGAGTGGAGTGGTTCGCTGCAAGGCTGGATGGTCAGGACACATACAGCATGCACCGAGGAGCTGCAGAAGCTTTCTGTGAGGAAGAGTGCTACCAGAGTCAGGATTCTGGGAGAGTAGTCTACAGAATAGATTGAAAAGAAACTTGTGGCTGGCAGGTTTACTGTAATAGTCCAGACTTGAGGAACCCAAGACCAGAACTCAAATGATGGCTACAGGGGTTTGTATTTGAAAGGATGGACCAGCTTCAAAACATTTATTGTGAAGCCATTGCTAGGGTCTGGTGTGCAGCACTGGAACACAAGCACACAGGAGGTGGAATGCTATGCCTTCCTGAGGGGGAGAATTCAGATTATAGGAACTCTTCGGTAAAGCTGGAGTGTATGCCAAAAGGAGAAATCCACTTCACATACCTTGCATGTAAAAACAATAACTGGATGTGGTGTTGAAAATGTCCTTGAGCACTCTTGTCTCATGCTCTAAGAGAGACAGGCTGGGGGAAGGAGATGCAGAGCAGAGATGAGCATTGTGTGCTGTTAAGAGAGAATGAGGTAAACAGAAGAAGCTGGGCAAAGTGAACACTGCAGTGATTTTCTTTCCATTACCATAAGAGACTCAGCATTACCAAAGGACTCAGCATGAAACATGGGCAGTAGGAGAGCTCCTCAGCCGGCAGAGTGCCATCTCACAGACTGAGTGCCAGGCACAGCACCATGAGGAATGTACTAAGTGTCTAATCTGCAGGTGCACATCATTGTAAACATGCTTTATTCTGATGATGGAGAATTATCCTTAGAGTTGTCATAATTAACTTTATCCAATTCTAACAATGCCTTTAACACAGATTACCATCAACCACTATGTGTGTATATGTGGATATCCACATACATACATACACTGTTTATTTGCATTATTTTTCAGGTTTGAATAAGCTTTTCCTTTTAAACCTTATAAATATGCACTTTTTCTCTTCAGTTAGATTTTTTTGGTCTTTTTGAGACAGGGTCTCACTATGCAGTTCAGGCTGGCCTTGAATTCACTTTGTAGCCCAGACTGGTCTCAAACTTAAAACGATCCTTCTGCCTCAGCCTCCCAAGTGCTGGGATTATAGGTGCACACCATCACACCCAGTTTTCTATTAGATTTTAATATCCTTTGGTTAAGATCTTTTGTTGATTCCAGTCTTGTGGTTTTTATATTCATTCAGTTACATATTGATTCCAACACATCATGCTTTTCAGATACTGCATTAATCGTGAGGGTGATGAATAAGACATAATTCTTGGGAGCATAAAGACAAAAGTGTGTAGTAGTAGAAGCAATAATAAAGACAGTCACAAAATTGTTACCCATCAGCCAGCCTTCCCATCACTGAAGCGTAGTGCCCAGGACCCATAACTTAGGTGTTCACAGGCTCCCAGACAGAGGTCTCTGGGCAGAAGGGCAGAGCTTCTTCCTTCCTGGTGGCTGGAAGCAGCGCTGTGGACAGTGCCGGAAAGGAACAGACAAGGGCTGTGCATACAGCATACGAGGCCACCTGTACACGCCCAGGAGCATGGTTCACTGATGTGTGTAACATCTCCAACCGGGTTGGCGTATCAGGGTTAATACTCACCACCGGGACATGGGATAGAAACGTATGATCTGGATTATGTGGAAGGGCCATGGGTAGAGGTAGCTCACAGAGAGGTTTTAAACCACTGACTTATGAGGTAAGCCTTAAATAGTAAATAGTGGTTACCGTGCAAATGGAAGAAGGGTGGTGAAATGAGACAACTGAGAGCAAAGACAGCCCCTGCCAACATGGACCCATTCTCAAGTAAAAGTGTGACACTTGAGTGTTGCTGTAGTATAGCATCAAGTGAAAGGCAGAGTGCTGGAAGGTGAGGCTGCTGAGCAGGAAGGGAACCCTGGAGCACCTGTGTGCAGCGCTTGGAGGCGTGGACAGCTGGTCAACACAGGACAGGGAGACCCTGGAAAGGCTTCACTCAGAGCTGTGCTTGGGTGAGATTTCAGTCTTAGGTGGCAGTTAGGAGGATGAACTTAAAGAAGATAAGACACTTGGCAGCCAATCCTGGTGGAAGACAAGAGACACCTACACTAGACAGTGTCATAGGAATAGAAAGAGGGACAGAACCAGAACATCTGGATCTGAAGTCAGCAGGACATATTCTTACCAGATAAGAGAGAGGAGGGAGCAGACATGATTCTAAACAGCTACTTTATATGCCTGCACAGCAGACCCCACAGTCATAGAGAAAACAGATTGGAAGAGAGAATATAAGGAATTTGTTTTTATCTTCCACACATTGAGATTTTTATGTGACGATGATAATTTGGAATTAAAGCTAATGAATAACTAGCTAATTAAAAACTAAAAATACATCACCATTGGTATTCATTAACCCTGTCTCTTCTTGGAAGAGAAGAAGCAACCATGTATGTGTCGTAGCCCTTGCACTGTGTTGTAATCCTTGATTTTCTCTTCTGTTCTGTGTAATGACAGTTGATTGTTTGGGTTGTAACTTTACAATATATGTGAGCAAGTGAACAAATGAGTAGATTTTTAAATTACCTATTTGACTTATTCTCCCTATGCTTTTTCTGCATTTAAATCCCAGCATCTTCTACTGGAAAAACGTCAAACAGTACGACTTTCTCAGGAGCAGGGTCACCAGCCAGCTTAGCTGCAGGGCAGCCCCAGCCAAGTGACCAAGATACTTTAGTGCAAAGAGCAGAGCACATCCCAGCGGGGAGACGAACTCCAATGTGTGCCCACTGTAACCAGGTCATCAGGTCAGTTGTTTTTTGAAATTTTCTTGAATATATGTAATACCAATGTTAATGTTTTAAAAATATTCTGAAACATTTGCAATTTCATTAGGAAAATATTGTCATAATTTTATGGAATAGCGCTACAGTCAATAAATATATTTAGTATCTGGGTTGTTTTGTTAGGTTGAGACAGGATATCAGTGTGTAGTTCAAGCTGGCCTCGAAATCTGTGTAGCTCAGTGGTCTCAGTCTCACAGCAGTCCTTATGCATCAGCCTCCTCAATGCTGGGATTACATGGACTCTGTTTTAATGAGAATTAATTGTAGGATCTATGAAAATAAAACTGAAAATACTTATTATTTGCATTTCTAATTTCTATCAGAACTAAAGAAAAATAGTGATTAATGTAGCCCTTCAGAGAATAATAAAATTTTAAGACTTGAAGGGACTAAGAGCATCATTTATCTCATCTTCATTATTTTACAAATTATAAAAGTAAGAACTTACATTTAGATTTTTTTTAAAAACCAATGTTAGATAAAGACCTTTGAGCCCCAGAGAAAAGAAAGTTGGTTTTTCAAATACCTAATCATTGAAACCTATTACTTACCTTCAGATCTATTCATAGATACTTTAAATGCTAGGTGAGACTCTAGGAGGCTGAAGCAGAAGAATTGCATGTTCAAACCCACCCCAGTGATTTAGCAAGACCCTCCATCAAAATATTAAGGAGACTGAGGACATAGCTCAGAGCAAAGGCCCAGGGTTCAGTCCTCAGTGCCTACACTGGGAGATAGGCAGAAAGAAATTAGGTCGTAATCTGTTTCTTTAAAATATTTTTTGTCTAGATTTATTTAATTTCTGTTAAACTCCCAAGGAAGAGAAAAAAGAAATACTGATAGATCTTGAGTTGGTAGTTGACTTTTAAGATGTTCTAAAGTACAGTGCAGGTATTGCTCCAGAAAGGCTTGTTGCCTTTCATGAGTTGCCGTATTGGCAGTGACAGTAAATGTTTGACATTATTGATCATTTTTAATTTACCCTATTTTGAATCAATTGAAGCAGTGGCTTCTCTAAAGTTTAATAAGGTTAAAATGTATATTTTTCTTTCCTCTATTACATAAGTATTACTTAGCTCAATATTTCTCTGTAATACCTTAAAACAGAACCCAAGAAGTCTCATGTTTTAAGAAGTAAAACAAATATTCCCCTTCTTAACCTAAAAAACAGTATGTCCAAAACATAGCATTCAGTATAAGATTTAAAGCAGAATAGTATTTTTAACATTAAAAAAAAACTAAAGGTGGTGTTCACTATAACATTTTAAAAATATAGAAAAACAGAAAGCAAAAAACATTTATGCATAACCTCACCTCTCACAATAACTATTGTTTCAATTCAGACTTTTGAAATATATACACATAATTAACAATGGATATTATTTTACATAAATAAAATTTGATGTTTCAAAAACTTTTACTGCAGTTGTATTAAGAGTGAATATCTGCTTTTTAAAAATTTTTATTTTTATTTTAGAGACAGTAAAACCAAGTAAAATAAATCAGAACAAATCAAAACAAACCCAGTGTGACACAGAACTTCAAAACAATACGAAATAAACAATAGTTACCATAATGCCACTTGTCTTCAAAATAGCTGCAGATACCTTCAGACATAAAAATCAAAACAGTGCAGAACCAATAAAAACAAAACAATGAATACAATAAAGGTCTTCAAAGCAAGACAGTAGTAAATCCAAAATGGCTACCATAATGTATCTTGTTATCTTTGAAATAACTTCCGATGCCATCAGATATAACAAAATCAAACAGAACAGAATAAAACCCAACCCAACAAAACAATGAAAATGATACAGGTCTTCAATACAAGATAATAGGAAATTAACAATGGCTACCTCGTTCAGAAGGAGATTCCCCATAGATACCACACTGTGTACTGTTACCTCTGAATAGATGATCAGACCACCAGCCCTAGACCTGCAAAGTCAGTAAAATACCAAACAGCACAAGCATCAAATTGAATTTCACCTCAGTATCTTATCATCACAGCCTGTGTTTCTCCAAATCAGCTGGTCACTTATGGAGAGGGGAGCTCTTCTTGTTTCTTAACCCATGCACAGAAAGGAGCTGGGTTCTGGATGTCCCCACAGAGACCTGTGCATGGCGCCAGTTCACAGGGAGGGCCTGCTCCTGATGGCTTTTTGTTCTCTTTTGCCTTCAATCCGTGAATGGTGTTGACTCACCAGAAAAGGTTGGGGTCTGGCTGTCCCCCTGGTGGCCTGCTCATGTCGCTGATTCACAGAGAAGACTTGCTTCTTGCTAACTTCTTGTTCTCTTCCCTTGCAGTCCTCAGGGTGAACACCTTAATAAGAATTACCTAGTAGCAGTGGTAATCTAAACAGTGGTTACAAGAAGGGACAAAAAAGTAAAGGTTCCAAAGTCTAGCATAGTATTCAATACATAGAACACTCAATATAAATGGATAACCAAACAGACTATGTGTGTCTCAAAGTCCAGTCATAGCTCAGTCAATTTGGGTAATCAATCACTTTTCTAAAAATACCTCTCTGTAGTTACTGTGTTAGAGAAATAAACTGATATAAAATATAGTATGTTGCTGCCTTACCCAATAAAATAAATTTTGATTTTTAAATAGTTTCTGAAAGTTACACTATTTTGGTTACCTACACTGGTGTTTCTGGATATTATGTCTGAATAAAAACACTATGGAAAAAGAAGTCACTGTTTTTATTTGTGTGTTTTTGAAACCAAGTAATTACTAGGTAAGTTTTTAAAAATATCTCAGGTGAGGGATTTAGCTCAGCAGCATAAACACCTGCCCAGCAAGCGTGAGAGCATGAGTTCAATCCCCGTTACAAAAAAAAAAAGTCAAACTATATTGCCTGCTGATTGATGTTAGCTGATTATCAAATTCTGTAACATCTTATGGTCCCCACTACCAGCACTTCCAAAAAACTTTGTATGGAGAAGATATGAAGATAGTTCACCACCTCTAGTCACACCTTGGTTCTAAATTTAATGCTAGGCAGGATGTAATTTTAATGCATAGATATCTTGCCATATGAAATAAGTATATATTATGCTGTATATGTGAGTTGCCATCCATTATTGCTCCCTCATCTGTTAAATTTTATATTGTTCTGTAATATCCAGCACTATCAATTGCCATTAAAGATTCATTCAGTGAGGAACTTAATAGGAATGAGGATTAGTTCATGTTGAGATCATGTAACAGTAATTAACATAGCACATTTGCCTGGTGTTTCAAATACTTAGACAGCTTGAATAGATTGTGGTCAGTGCAGAGGCCTAGTCACAGCATTATTCCTGTTCCTCGCCTCTGTGTCAGTATTGCTCACCAAAGCAAAGAAGCAATAGATCAAATGACATTCTTGTGGACACCTGTTTAAAAATGAGTTGCAGTTGCAAACTTAATACTTTCAGCACAAAATATCATACCCAAACAAAGTCTGTGAATTGTACAGTGTATAGTGTACACTTCCCAGAAAAATCGTTAGTTTTCTAATGCATAGATATATTATATATTTGTTGTCATTCATATTGTTTTATTTTAAACAATTTTAAAATTTCAAAAATTTATAGAAAGGCAAATACTAAAGCAAATATTTTGTTTTAGTGGGTTTTTTGGTTATTTTAGCAGGCTTGATTGTTTTCAGAAAACATTAAAAACCTGAATGTTGTTATTGAACTGGTTATCTACCAGGTTATAGAACATAATCAATATAAAATTTCATAATTTTATTCCATGCTGATGTTTACAGTTCTTGTGGTTTATTTGAATCTTGAAAAGTTCATGGATATTTTACATAAATATGGAGGCATTACATTAGCTAGTTATACATGAAGTTACATTTTGGGGGCTTTCACTGAAGCTTTAGGTTTGCTGTGGAACATTTTTAGTCCAGCTGTGATAGAAGTACCATTTCTTCACCTCATACACTTGTGAGTAGATTGACACTTGGAGTGCTGCTGTAATAAGGAAGCAGAAAAAATCAAATCAACATAGTGAAAACTAGTTTTTGTTTCCCTGTGGAATAGGCTTATGAACTTTCTGGCTTATTTCTTGAGTATTACAGCTAATGAGTGACATTAAAATCTGTTGGTCATGTATATTATCCTGAGCTAACTGAACTGTTTATGTTTAGTTTCTTAGTATCTTTGTGAAAGAAGGGATTTATGATCTTTGCATTTCTTCCTGCATGTAGAATTCTTTACAAAAAAAAAAACAAAAAAAGACATCACTCTGTCTTTGTCTATACTACAGCACCAGAATAATCACATTTAGGTAGTTCATTGTTTATTCCAGTAAAAGATAGAATTTTAACATTGTTGATATATTTGCTCAATGTTTTTCCACCTTTTCCTTGAGAGCCCTATTGAGTCATCCAAGGAGAAGCTAACTTAACTTTTGCCCCTGTCCACCTAGTGGTCTCTGAACACCCTTGTGTTTATCCATCTTACTTACTGTTCATTCTGGTTAGGATATTACTTGAAAATGAAAGATTTCCTACTTTAATGAGTTTAGTCCTGGTAAGGAAACAACTAAAGACACTGACCCAAGAATTTACTATTTACTAATGTGAAAAATTGGTATGAACATAAATATTTAACATCTATATAATGTGATACTGTGCTGCCATTAAGATCCTGTTTTTGCTTTGAGATGCATGAAATATGTCTATTTTAAATTGTCTCTCAACAGCTTGATCTCAGAGACTTTGTCAGTCAGCCAACTGCTAAAATTTCATGACTGTTAATTAAATTAAATGTATCACTAACAGAACCCATCAGTAAACAGATTTAAGACAGGATCTCACTATGTAGTGCAGGCTGGCCTTGAATTCACTTAAGTAGTTCAGGCTGGCCTTGAATACACAGTCATCCTCCTGCCTCAGCCCAAAGTGCTGGGATTACACGCATGTGCTATCAGCTTGGTGACAGCTCCTATTTTTACTCCATTTTATAGATAAGAAAATTAAGGCACAAAGAAGCTGCATATTTATCAGAAGTTGCATAGTCAGTGGTAGTATGTGAACTTGAATCAAGATCAAACTTTCTTTTTAACTACTTCTTAAGAATTTTTTTATAGTATTACATTAAGATGGCAAAAAGAAATATAGAACTTTAAGGAATGTTTCCAATTTTATATAAAGAAAATATATACCAATGTACGTATTTAAGCATGATAATAAAATATTATTTATTGAATCTTATGTTATCATGCTAAGAACTTGGTTTGTATTATTCTACTAGGTCTTCAGAATAACTCTGTTAGGTTCATATTATTCTTATGATATTTTTTAGATAGAAAAACTAGAGTTTAGGTTAATTTGGCCAAAGTCACAAAATTGATTCAGTATTGGAGCCAGGACCAGAATCCAAGTATTTTTTTATTCTAAAAAATAGTAATTAACTCAATAAATATTTACTTAGGATCATACTAGGTACCAGGAATGGTTGTATTCCCTGAGAGTATTATAATAAAGAACACGTATAGCCCTTTGCTTTAGGAAAAGTTCAAAAGGAACTATACCCCTAGTTTAGCTAGGTTATAATAGCTAGATAAACTGATTTCATATGTCTGTTTTCTTTTTACTTTCTGAACTTTCTGAGTTTCAAAATGTGTGTGGGTTGTGAATACATACACAGAATCATATATGTTATTGTACAGACTCAGGAAAAAGAGGTTTTTTTTTTAGGAGAGCTGGTATAACTTGAATGTTTACTTTGTTCATAATGTAGTAGAAAGGAATAGATAATAAACATGTTGAACAGTTGAACATTCTTGCCTCCTCTTTGAAATATTTTCCTTCACCTGCAAACGCTTCTTAGCCTTATAGTAGTCACCAAGACTCACTTTCCCGGTTTCTCACCTAATAAAGGGTTATACTCATTCTATGAGCCCTTAGCTGCCACTGATACAGAAATGGAAGACTTCCTTCCTTCCTTACATGGGGTTATTCTATGAACTAAATTGTGTCTCTCTCAATTCATATGTGGAATTCCTAACTCTCAGCAACTTAGAATGTGACTATATTTGGCAGAGCATTTGGTCTATAAAGATATAAAATTACATCATTAGGGTAGGTCTTAATATAGTATAAGTAGTACCATTGTAAGAAGTGATTAAGGCACTGACACATAGAGATGACCATGTGAAGATGCATAGAAAAGGTCATCTGCACAGCAAAGACAGAGACTTTAGAAGAAATCAACCCTGCCAGCCTCTTGATCTTGGATTTCTACCCTCCATAACCATGAGAAAATAAATTCTTGTTATTTAAGCCATTCAGTGTATGGTACTTTGTTACAACATTCCTAGCAAACAGAGTTGCACTCTAGTAAAAAAAAAAAAATTAGAAGCAAATCAACAACCAAATTAATATGGTAAGTCCAATAGAGATACATCTAAGATTGTGTTTGTGTGAAGAGAAGTAAGCATTATATAGCTTCTCCTGAGAGGAATGTCAAGCAATACAACTAGTAATTACCAAATTAATACTTACGTACAGTTGTCCATTGGTAAAGTTGCGTGCAGGTTGCACCATAATGCAAACAGGCAACCCTATCTCATGTATTTCATCATCTAGTAGAGAAGCTAAGACCCTAGCACAAATGATGATAAGATAACAAAGTAAATACCATGAAAGGCATGTAGTACTCTTTCAGTAATTCAAGATAGTCTCTTTCCTCTCTTCCTTCTTCTCCCCTTCCCCCTCCACCTGTCGCCTCCCTTCCCTTGTTTCTCTTCGCTCCCCTATCTTTCCCTCTCTCCCCTCTCCCTCCTTTCCTTTTGCCCTTTCCCTCTCCCCTAGAAAGAAGAAAGAAGCGCTGACTAGGGCTCCCCTGACCCCAGTTATGGCTATGGGAGGGTTTTGCAGAGAATGAGATTAAAACATATCTATAAGAAATTGAATTTACTTAACTATGCCCTCCAAGGTCATGCAGGGTCTGTCTCAGGAGATGTAAATATCCATTGACAGGGCATTGCAGGTTGCAAAGGTACCTTCAGTCTTTGCAAGAGGTGAGGGGTTTTGTTGGCCTGTCCCCTTTCTGGGAGCAGTGCCAGTCAGTCCTCCCGTGCCATGAGTCAGGCATATCAGCTGCCTGACACTCAGAGCAGGGCCTGGGCAGTGGCTTGGTATAGACAGTGGTATGCCCAGAGCCCAGCCTTCTTGCAGGCCTCAACTGCCCCTGAGTTTTCCTTTGGATAACTTGGATGTGCTTAAAGCATTGCTAATTATGACAGCCATAATGCTGGCTCTTTTCACCCTGATCTGGAGTCTGATTATTGAACACAGGAAAGGCTGTGTCCAGAAAGTGGATTGTAGCATCGGCCATGGAAGTCAGCTGGATTTTCCTCTGTGCCATCTATGACTCCATTCACCTTGTCATCACTAACAAATTTCTTAATGCACATTTCATTTCCATGATAAAGAGCAGCTATCGTGTCAGGTGTCATTTTTAGCCCACTGCTAATATTGTAGTCCCAGTTGGATTCTGTCTAAGGGATGACAACCTCTTCAGAGTGGTTTCTGTCTCTTTTTAAAGCTTACTGTTTACAGAAAGTGACCAAGGTGAATTAGACTTCTCATCATGGGTCAGAAGTGAGGGTCAAGGTTTGAAACACATTTATCTGAAAGTTGGCCTAGCTATTCTTTACATTGTTGGACATCTGGAACTGGAAGAGAGACCTCGACTCAAGTAGTCTGCTCTGTGCCTGGGGCCTCTCTCGGGCAGGACAAGTTGTGAATTAAAGTAGTAAGAAATACCACTCCAAGTACATCCTGTGTGGCTTAAAGCTATCTGAGGAGCATGGTAAGGGACAGAGAACTACTGGGTTCCTGTGGGACGTTAGGCTTTGGTGGAGTTTCTGAGCCACTTGAAAGGGGTGGCCTGCGGATAGAAAGGAGAGAGGGGTCAAGGAGACCTCCCAGTATGGCTGTCATAATTAAATAGATGGGAGAGACTCATATCATCTTGAGAGACAAAGGAGCATCCAGGGACAGGATCGTCAACGACATCCCTCCCTCCCTTGGAGGGTGTGCTAAATGCCTTATTTCTGGGGCATTTCCAGGATGAAGAGCCATAAAAACCTGACTGTATGGGATTTCACACCATCTTCCTTGCCTTCTGCAGAAGCAATCTAACTGAAAAATAGTATTGTAATTTAAACTGCTATCCTCTCAAGAAAACCTTAAAAGGTTCTAACAAGGATGGCCCTACATGTGCATACTCATCGCCACTTGAGTTCTACTCAAGCCATCAGCACATTTCTAAATTATTTGAATTTCTGTTAGAAGAAATAAGGAGAGGGTCTAAACTGAGTCAAAAAAGAGAAGAGGGAAAGAGGCCAATATATTCCCAAAAATTGGAGGTTTAGCTCTTGTGTATAATGATGAAATTTCCTGATGATCATGAGGCCAGTTGAAAAAAAAATGTTGCACACAAGCATGGCAGAACCCTGTGACCAAATCACATGACTAATAAAATGAACAACAGACATAGCCAAATCTATGTGACTAACCACAGGGTGAACCAAAAGGACCAACAAATATGGTGAAAGGTAGACTGGGATGAAACTCATTAAGGAGATCCAAAAATAAGGAGCCATCTAGGGAAAAAGCACAGACAGGACTGAGCACAAAAAGGAATAAACTGAGGTATGCAGAACAGGGTTCCAACAGCTATTTTCCCAAAACAGCAAGAAACCTAAGCTATCACAGAATAATGAAACATGAAGACAAAAAGGCATACTCAGCTTCAGGTTGCATGCATGGAACCTGAATAATCTGTGTGTAACTGTCTTAATAGGCTTTCTGACAGCTCTTAACTGACTCCTATACTCAGTGAGTGACTGAAAATGGGAATGAGAAGAGTGTAAAGGGGGAATGAACTTGAGGCAGACCTGTAGGCATCTTACTGTGGGGAAAACACAGAAGCCATTCGCTTCCTCTCCCCCTCCCACATAGTGAGACACCCTAGGAAACTGCTCCTGGCACCATAAGAAAACTTCCTGAGTCCTAAGCCTGGGGAGGAGAGAAAAAAAAGAAACCTTCTTAGCCATAGATCTGAGAGAAACAAAAAAACATGCACGAAAGGGCCTTAGCTGCTAGGTGACTCACCAAGTATGTTAGTAGATTTGGGAGTGCTAGAGTCTGTTAGTTTCTAGATTGTGTGCAGAGCACAGAATTTTTCAAGACTGATATAAAAGGTACCAAGACTTCACATTTATTTATTAAAGATAGGAAAACAAACATGCTACCCTGATTGACCTTGAACTTGTGATTTTCCTGCTTCAGCCCACTAAATAGCCGAGATTACAGGGGTACACTACTATGCCTGGCTGCTTTTTATTTTAAAGGGCTCACTGGAGTAGGTCTGACCTGTTCCGGATAGATAATGTAACTTTTGATTGAGTTATATGAACTAATTAGAGAATGAAATGACATGTGCATAATCCTTTTTGTTGTAAAAAAATAATCTTAACAGTAGGAAACATATACTATCATATTTAAAGGCTATACCTTTTTAAAGGCTATAAAAACGTATTAAATTCCTAAATAAGGCCAAATATTTTATTTACTTCATTTACTATCCCTAATCACCACATTAGAATGGAGGTAAACTCCACCTAAGTATGGCTTTTTCCAGCCTGTTCCCTACCATTCTCCTAGTTCCTAAAATGAAAACTAGTACATATTGTATTTAGTGAATTTGTTTAGTTGACAAATAACCTGTTTTAGAAAATTTCTAGGATGTATGTTTATGTAAAATGAAATTTTATCTGACTTAGAGAACCACACTGCTCCTCCTTTTCTGATTTTATAA
Organism: Dolichotis patagonum; assembly: GCA_004027295.1. Lineage (NCBI taxonomy): Eukaryota > Metazoa > Chordata > Mammalia > Rodentia > Caviidae > Dolichotis > Dolichotis patagonum. The sequence goes on along the minus strand of PVJX010002043.1, from coordinate 36,802 downwards.
CCTCAACATAAAAAATTGACTATAGTTATCTCCATAATACTTTTTAGAAATTGTCTATAAACCAAGCTTGGTGGTACATGCCTGTAATCCCAGCACTGAAGACTGAAGCAAGAGGATGGTGGGTTTGAAACCACACTAGGCTACACCATGAGGGTGAGGGCAGCCTTAGATACATAGAGAGCCACAGAAACCCACAAAACAAAATCAAAAACAGCACTTTCTTTAGAATTTGTTCTCTTCTTTACCCATACATTCATTCTTGTAGAACAAGTTCTTTATGCCAGGAGTAAGTTATTTATGTTACATATTTGTATTTATAAAAAATAAATATTCAGTCTTATTAAGTGGAATATCACATTTAATTTTTGTTCTTAGCAGATGAAAATTTTTAATATGACCTTTGCAGACTTTTGTTTTTACTTATTCCATTCAACAACTTTTGATCAAACAAAAATTTTAATCTATGTGGCCAAGGTTTAGTAGAATCTAGCTTTATGATTTTTCATTTACATAATCTTAGGAAAGTTGTCTCACTTCTGTGATGTTTTCTTTATCTACAAGATGGAATTAATTTCACTAAGGCTGTTACGAGAATTAAATAATGAAGCAAGAAGGAAGTGTTTGATTTAAAAGCTTAGTCCCTACTAGATCCAGCCTGTTGAAATTTGCATTTCCTTTCACCTTTCTGTTTTAAGTTTTGATTTTTCTCTGAACTCTTCCTTGGCATTCTTGTTCCTGCCCCTCCCCTTCATTTTTCCTTTTTGACTCAAGTCACAGAAGATAAACAGGGTAAAACATTTTATGCCTTAACTCCTCTCTTTCAGCGAATCAAATGCTTTAACCTGCTCCCCTCCTTTCCTTTGTCAGTCAGCGAGTATTTAGTAAAGGCTCAGGGTGTGGAGTACAGTAAAAGGTAGCTGAATATTTAATTCCACTTTGCAGTATTGAAGCCTGTTGTTCCAGTTCACAAATGGAAACCTAACCCTACCTGGGAGGAGGAGAACTTCTTTAGTGTTAATCTTCTGTTAATGAATTTATTAAATTAGTCTTTGCTGGCACAGAGAAAAGAGCACTTTATTATATATGAGAGCTCTTCGGATGTATATGAATCTTCAGGGCACTGGTAGGAAAGATGCACGTTCAGTGCCGCAAGAAGTATGATGTTAGATAATCGTTTGCCCTGCATGTGCTGTGTGAGGAGAGATCTGGCAAGAGCAGGTCCTTTTCAACTCCTGTTTTAAAGGCATAGAGAAAATGTTGGAGTTCCTTATTTGCTTAACTGAGTATACCTTTATGAGATATACTTACCAATAGTAAAATTCGTGCCATAATGAGTTTTAGAGATGTTTAAGAATATGTGAAATATAAAATCACCCTCTGAATTACAGAGAAGGCCAAAAGATCATGGGTGGGGCCACAGTGTGGTGGTAGTGCCTTCACAGTGACCTATACCGTTGCCTGTGACTAGGCCACAAATCTGGCTTTAAGCCTTGCAGTGGTCAACCAAAAAAGAAAGCTCATTTTGTAGTCTCCTGCACAATATTTTTGTTGCTCAAGAGAAGCAAAACTGTTCCTATTGCAAAAATCTGATAGGAATTTTTCCAAGGAATCCATGTGCATGAAGAGCAAAGGTGAATTTTGTAGAGCTATTTCCCAAGAAAGAATAACCAAACAGTGTGGCCCATGCCCAAGTGATGTGATTCATAGAACCCAATTCTGTCCGTCTGCCTAGGTCTCAACACATGGGCTAGAAAACGTAGACAATGGATTGTGTGCTCTTTGGTTGGTTATTCTTAAGTATTATCTTTTTTCCTACATGTACTTCATCTGATAGTATTTGATAGTTCTACAGACATATTTCGAGAGCAGTTTTTTTCAGTATTCTTACTGCAGGTGTATACCAACCTAGCAGTAGAAAGCAGAGTTTGAGGTTGGCCTGATTTTCTTGGACATCTAGCTGAGGGGCCCAATCAACATGCCAGCCTCAGAGGGCCACCCCACCTGTGGATGCGCTGAAGATGTGACTTCATAAAAAGTGCAGCCTGGTAAATGAATTATTTTGAATCTCTTTTAATATCCATAAAAATTATTGTATAAAATCCCAAACTTCTGTCATACTGTATGTTATGGTCAAAATAAATTTAGCCTAGCAGATTTTTATGTGCGTATAACAAGAGAGCTACCTGGTGGAAAAGCTCATAATACTTGTAAAACTTTGTCCAGCTTTGAGTGGAGTTACTTCTTGATTTATCTTTGAAAGTAAACTGCTTGCCAAATCTACACAGAGAAGAATGTGTTGAGTACAACTATAATCCAGTTAAAAATGCAGAGACAGTCTGCAGCAAGTACAGGTGATCTGTAGCATTCCTTGTTAGTCATAACAAAACTAGAATCCCAAAGTTTGAAAAAGAACAATAAATTATCTAAAGTGTAAGAAAGCCACATACACTGGCTTATACAAAGTAACATTACTAAGAAACAAGTTAATAGGCTGAGCTATGATCCCAGCACTCAGAAGGCTGAGGCAGGAGGATCACCTAGAGTTCACCTAGAGAGCTCACTTACAGAGTGAGACCCTGTCTCAAGAAAAACCAAAAAGAGAAAAAAAGAAGCAAGTTAAAAAAAGTGGAGCTAAAAATACAGTTATGTCCACCTGAAGAAAATTTCAGTCATTCATCACGAAACTTTCTTCTTTCCTGACACAGAACTGATGATTCTGAAAAAACATCAGTCTCTATGCAAAACATTTACCAGTTGGAGATAGTTACAGAAGAGTGATGTTTATGTTATTGTCAGTGCTTAAAATCTGAGTGGTGCTTACTGCTGCTTATAATCTGCCCAGAGGTGCAGTGTCTTACACTGTTACCTTCTAGTCATTTCATGACTGTGGTTGATGGTCATGAGTGTGAAGGCTAAATCATGATAGACTAGAACAGTATAGTAGAAATCAGGGGTCTCAGCTTCTGTCCTTGGCTTTCTCAGTGATTTTTATTGTATTTGTCATATCTTTTGAACATTCTGTATCTCAGCCTCTCCATCTGTTAAACTGAGTGTAATAACTGCCCTGGTCTGTCTCACAGGAATGTTGCAATCACGAATTAGATAAATGTAACAGACCCTTGGAGGTAAAGCCACTGTAAATGAAAGTCAGGGTGAGGTGGCTACTGAAAAGTTCGTTGTGGCCAGCATGGCTCATCTCTGCAGCCTTCATGGCTAGATAGAGCAGCATAGTAGATTCCTGTCAAGCGACTCGAGCCTGTTTCATCAGTTCATCACTGTCTAGAATTCAGTGAAGAAAAAAGCCCTTTACAGACACGTTACCTTGATACAAATGTGCATTAAAAACCAGTGGTGTCTAGGGAAGGGTAGGGGCAGTTGTTAAGCAGTGGGTATGCAGTTTCATTTGTGTAAGGTGAGTAGGTGCTGGAGATCTTGCAGCAGCAGCCTGTGGCCGCCAGTCCTGTGCCGCATACTTACTCATCTGCTGAGTGGGCCTCATGTTAAATGTTCTGACCACAATAGAATGGAAGATTTAAAAATCAGTCATATTTGAGTCAAACTAAACTTTTCCAAGTATTTAGTTTACATATAGTTTATAGTTTCTGTGGTCATTTTGGAGGATTGAGATGTGTTTAATAAAGTTAAGAAGTGAGCACATGACCAGTATGTGGGGATGAGAAATTGACAAAAATATTTTCTGTTACTATTGCTGTTTTTAAGACTGACATTACCAAATGAAAATTTTGCTTTTATTATTTTTTAGAAATGTCAAGCTCATTTCTGCTTAAAGCTGATTAATTCAGGTCACTTTGTCTTCTCTGTCCCTGTTAACATCCTTCTTCTCAACTCTAAGGATGCTGTACACAGATTGACACACTGACACCGGTGAGCCCCTGAAGACGGACGGGAAGGACTGGGTGGCCTTTCTTAACAGCCCTAGAGCTCCTATCTCCTCTCATCTTCACGTAAATGCAGAGTCCCTGTGTACCCTGGAGAAGGAAAGCTAAACACGTACTGTATTTGAGTGGACATTGCATAAGGGTCCCACCCAGACTGTGGCTACTTTTAATTCTTAAGCCAAATTGCTCTGTTTTCATCTGGCAGGGGACCATTTCTAGTGGCACTGGGGAAATCGTGGCACCCAGAAGAATTTAACTGTGCTCACTGCAAAAATACAATGGCCTATATTGGATTTGTAGAGGAGAAGGGGGCACTGTATTGTGAGCTCTGTTATGAGAAATTCTTCGCTCCTGAATGTGGGCGATGCCAAAGGAAGATCCTTGGAGTAAGTATTGGAAGCTGCTTTTTTTATTCTTAGCGAGTTTTAAAACAAATTTTTTTATTATGAAACTTCCATCTTTTTATTTTCTTCTTGCTTTATCAACACTCTCTCCTTTCGTCACTATTTATTATTGCAAAACAAATCAAATAGTCCTCTTTAGGAGTATATTGGACTCATGGGGTTAGGTTGTCTCTGGTTTTGTCTTACTGAGTGTGGGCTTGTGTGGTGAAAGTCTAGCCACTGCGGGGAAAAATAATTTACTGTGGGTGTGCTACCTCAACAGGACTTTTGTTTGCTCAGGAATGAAGAGGTCGCACAGGACCACACACACCGAGTTCTCAGAACTGACACCTTCACTGTTTTAAATTAAATTCCATAGCTTTTATAAGAGCAGCAGTCCCCCACTTGTCAGGGTTCAAGCACAAGACACTGACCTCAGAAGTATATAAAATGGGAGGCTTATACCTGATACATTTTCTTGAAATGCACAGAATGTTTAAAAATGTAACCAGTTTTATGAGGGTATACAAGTAATTGAAAAATCATTTCAAACCACAGGGGTTTTTGGGTTGTTTTTGTTTTTGCAAAAAAATGAGAATCAGATACATAATAAATACTGATGAATAAATGAAAGTTCTGTTCCAATCACAGAACTTCAGGTATTTATTATGAGTGACCAGAGGCTAGAATTTGCTTTTTGAAGAAGGAAAGATTCCTAACCTCATATAAAAGTTGGTAGTGGCTTTACTGAGTCCTGATACCTTCAGTGTGAAAAGTTAGTGTGTCTGTTTTTTAGTGTATTTTAAATGGGTTAAAACTTTGAGAACACTTTATAAATATACCACTAAAAGTATTTCTCTATTAATACTTACATGTTGGGAACAAAGGAGAACTGTTCATCCTGCACCTTCCTAAATGGTAAAAACAGTAACATATACATTAATGTCATTTTAGTGTATAAAATGTGTATTGTGGACTTAAGATTAATGAAGTCAAGTAAGAGTGTTAGAAGCAAATAAACTTTTAATAGATGTGTATATTTATTCTCATCTTTCTTTAAACCAATTACCTTTCTGTAACAGGAAGTCATCAATGCTTTGAAGCAGACCTGGCATGTGTCCTGTTTTGTGTGTGTGGCCTGTGGAAAACCCATTCGTAATAATGTTTTCCACTTAGAGGATGGTGAACCCTACTGTGAGACTGGTAAGACCATGAGCCAGGAGTTGCTTGAGCTTTGAATAAAAGCCAAGCATTAAGCATTATATTGCTATAAAGTTGAAATAAATGTTAGGACAAGTAGATTTCTTAATTGTTTTGAAAGTATTTAAATATTACTCTAAATAAATGACAAAAATTGTTACTGCTTTTTGTTGATTTGATGAAAACAGATATTCTCAACTTCATTATGAGAATTAAGAATTGTAAGTATTACTTAGTAGGAAAAAGTATTAGGAAAAATATTTTGCATAAATGATAGTTTATGTATATAAATCCTGCCAAGTCATGTACCTAAAACTGCCTTTTATGGTTTAATAGTGAATTTTGGGTGGTTATTAATATGAGAAATGTTCAGCTCTAGAATATATTACTGGTTTAAGATAGCTGCTTTGAAAATAAACTTGAAGTCTTTTGTTACTTTTGCTGAATAGGAGTGTAATCCTGGCCTGGATTGCTCCTTTGGTAAAATTATTTTTGTTAAACTAAGCTGTAACTAGGGTTGGAACCCGTTTGACCCAGCTGTTCCCCTTTTGGACAGCTTTCCAGAAGAATTAAAAACATTGTACCACAGAAATGTATGTGCCTCCATGTTTATAGCCGCACAGTTTCTAATAGCTAATCTTGGAAACAACCTAAGTGCCCATCAACTGAGGAATGGATTAAAAAAGTTGTTGTCTGTTTATGCAGTGGAGTACTACTCAATCATAAAGAAGGATAAACTAGAGACTTTTATAGGTAGATGGATGCAACTGAAGACCATACTTCTAAGTGGAATAAACTAGACCCACATATGTAAACATCATACTGTCACCCTGGTGTGAGAAGCTGAAAGAGTAAATAACATCAAAAGGGTACAATAGATGTGAAATGGGAAGAAACTGTTCAACAGCAGAGAGAAACTGGAATGGGGGAAAGGAGAAAAGGAGAGGAAAAGCAAAAATCTACATTGGTGTATATATATATGATAAGATAGTGTACTACTAATTTCTCTTAGTTCATTGAAAAAAAGCTTTGTGCTAATGTTGTTTGGACAATTAAATGCCTGTATCTTGTACTCTGATTAATTTAAAGATAATAGTCACAACGTATTAACCGTTGTTACTTTCCTATTATCTCATTTGAAACTTTGTTTTATTTTTCTGTTTAAAATAAATAAATTAAGCTCTAAGGATCTGGCGACTCCATTTTTCTTATTACCTGAACTCTGAACATTTCCTTTTCCTTTCGAACAGCTTATATAACACTTACTTCTTAATAACCCTTTTACTTAGACATGACTACCATAATACACATTTTAAACAGCAAACATTTTTTCTTCAATCCTGTCTCCACTTATTTCCACTGTCTCCTGCTGCTGATTTTTACTTCTGCTTAATCTTAAACCCAAAGCGTGGTGCTCGAAGAAAGGGGCACTCCAGAGCAGTCAGGATGCAGAGGGTCCGCTTCTGACCTGAAACTGGGCCCACGTGACTTGACCCTCCCTCCCAGTCAGCGCTCTCTTATTTTCACCTTTCCTGGCTCCAGGGGCAGGGGGTACAGATGACTGAGGACTGCTGAGAAGGGTGCACCAGGTAACTTTCACCTGTTTGCCCCTCAGCCCAGGTCAACCCCGAGTCCACACAGTGGTCAGAGTAGCTGTGTAAAGAAAATGAAAATGCTGATAAGTTTCTAATGTAATCATCATTAAAAGGAAAACATACTGAAACAAGTTTTGGGAAGTATCATTGTGATATAGCCTGGCTAGAAACTCAGCCGTGGCACTTATTCGTAAAAGTTCCTGTATTTGTCTTTCTTACCAGGTCAGATACCCTGTGAAATTTGCTAATGTCAGGTATTTGTTCTCAGTTAGTTAGTTTTATTATTGTTAATTATTGAATACTTTTATTGGAATAATATTTTTATTCATCTTTATATAAAATAGTTGGGAAAAAGTAAGAACTATACCATGAAAAAAATATGATAAAGAGTATCAGATTGTACAAATACGTTTGCCAAGAGAAACCCAAGACATCTGAAACATATATCACAAGCCGAATTTTACACTATTTCCTGAAAATGTTTCTAATTATATTATCTTGGTCTTCAGCATCTCATTTAATTCCAGTTTTGTTTTTGTTGTCTATGAACTATCACTCTAAGGTTTCATCACATTTAAATGACATGTCTCCTTGGTCCCCACACAGATTACTACGCCCTTTTCGGCACTATCTGTCGTGGATGTGAATTTCCCATTGAAGCCGGTGACATGTTTCTGGAAGCTCTAGGCTACACCTGGCATGATACTTGCTTTGTGTGCTCAGTAAGTAGCCCTGAAACTCTCTAGCTACAGTAGTTCAGGTTGGCCAGTTCTAAGTGCTTGATTTTTCAGTTAGAGTTAATAGATCTGACAGTGTGTAGTGCCTACCACATGAAGGGAGGAAGAAGTGATACTGATTAAAGTTCAGTGATTTCTCCAAATAGTACCTTTACACCTTATCTTGTTTACCTCATGTATCTTTTAAACCTCCTAAAAGTCTATAAAAAGCAGTAACTTGTAGTAGATTTGCTGAGTGTCCTCTGGCAGAGCTGCTCATGAGCATTGCGGTTAACAAAGAAAGCAGGAAAGATAAGGTGTAAGTGTGGCTGCTGACAGCATAATCCCGCAGCAGCCTGGCATTGATGAGATTTTTCACTGTAAGAAACCAGTGAGTTAAAGAAGTTCATTAATGTGTTTCATGAATGAGTTCATTAAAGAAGTGAACTAAATTAAATCGCAGGTATTTGGCAGCAGGCTGTGGGGTTGGAAATGTCTGTCAAAGCAGTTGAGTTATTTTCCTTTTGAGTGCTTTAGTTCTCTACAGTAGGAAACATTTAAAGCACTGATTAGAATTTGGGGAGAGAAAGTACATTTAATGTGAACACCATGTATTAATTTTTTTCATTGGACTTCCTCCCAATAAAGAAAAGTAATAATCCGTGATTTAAATGAATTAGAATATATTCCAGGAAAAAAGTCATTCTTCATTGCTTTTCAAAGATTACACAAAATGTCATAGTAATCATAAAATGTCAAGGTAGAAACACAACCATCTACAACTCTTTGTCATAGTATTCATTGAGGGAAAAAATAACCTCCCTCTCACTAGCATACTGGATTCAAATAATAATACTCTTTCAAATAACTTTCTTTTCTAGGTGTGTTGTGAGAGTTTGGAAGGACAGACATTTTTCTCCAAGAAAGACAAGCCACTCTGCAAGAAGCATGCTCATTCCATGAATTTTTGAAAGTCAACAGATAAGGAGAAGAAATTTGAAGAAAAAAAGAGGAAAAGTTACATTACCAATTAATTTTTAGATATAATATGTATATGGAGCTCTGAAAAATAATAGTGGCCCTGAGGGATAAATTCCAACATTAAGAACCAAGTTTATGATGAAATATTTGACTTTGGAAAAGAAAGAGTTTGGCATTTGTTATTATTTTTTCCTATATTTTCTGCCCATAAAATAGCTTTTATAAAAATCAATTTCCTGGTTGATTATTAAATTCATCTCAGCATAAGTTAGCAAAAAATTAAATTTTAGAATTAAAAACCCCAATCCCTGTGCTGAAATAATTACACTTTTTTCCTTGTTAGGTAGTTAGAAATAAATCTACAAAGAGTAATGAAAATCCTTTAAACTTTACTAACAAGAGAATCATTGTTTTTTTCTTTTTAAACTGGTTATCTTTAAAACAACAAGTAGGAGTTTAAACCGAATTTTATCAGTAGGAGGTGTCAGTTTTTAAACAAATGGATATACTTTTTTAAAAGTCTTCATTTGTTCTTACAGTTGATCATTGCAATAAGAAAGGGAGGTTCTCAGTCAGAATGTGTCCTGCCTGGAAGAGATGCTCCAGTCCCCTTGTCCCCTCAGCAGCTGTCACATAGTTTGTAAGTCTCCAACGTTTACCTGTATTAAGATGGGACTGTTGCACCCATCGCGCAGTCTTTATCACGTGTGTTAGACTTCAGTTCTTCCTTTCCCTCATACTGAAACAAGAGCTTATGAAATAATTTGGGCTTAGTTTTTTCTCTCTTTAAAAAGAATAAAGGATATAGTTGTCAGTTATGGTGAGAAGACTGGACCTTTAAAAATGCAAACATAAAATACATTTCTTCTTTTACAGATAATAACTCAGATCATTTTTAGAGTTGTGCCACTGACCAAAGATTGGAGAGCTTACTTAGTAGAATCTTTTTTTTCCTCATTCTGTGTTAGAATTGGCTGGGAATTATGATAAAATCTAGCCCTTTTTTGTTTGTTTGTTTGTTTGTTTGTTTGTGTTTGTTTTAGTGGTTCTCAGTCATAAGTGAACCACTTCCAAGTATAATCAAGAAGTCTGTAATCCAGTTTATTCACAGAGGTTCAGTCATAGGGTCGCAATGTGATTTAATTACTCACTGCTTATTTGTTGTCCTCTTGTGCAGAGAATTATATAAATACTACATGGAGATAGAAACAATTCTACTAAAATTGAGGGCCATGTTGATACTTGCCCAGGGAGAGGACAGGTTGTGGACAGCTGCTGATAGTTTCTGTTTGTCCACTAGAATGGAGGAAAGCCCATGGTCCTCTGCCTTATAACTTGTTTGGGGCATTGCCATTGCGCTTTAAGGTCCAGAAGAGTCCCCAGGTCCTCCCGCCCCTCTGTCACCAGGAACTTGGCTTCTATTGTGTGCCTGTTTGTTATAGAGGAGGCTTTAGGCTGCAATATTTATCTAACCTCCCTGGGAACTTGCAAGGCTTCTGTGCTAAGAGCTGTTTGCTTAGGGTGCAACAAGTTTATTTTATATGCAGATAATAATTAACTGGGAATAAAGAATAGAAAGGGGGTGACACAAAGTAGCAAACTGAATGCTTCTCCAATAGCACCCTGACTACCTCCTCACCCTGCATTTTGTAGGGAGGCAGGAAGTTTCTTTTTTAAAAAGTGCTGGAATTGTGCATTAAATCTCACTGCTGCTGAAACCACCTACAGATGACTTGCTGGCAAAAGTGTGGCATTACATATTTTGCTTTTTTTTTTTTTATACTGGGAATTGAACTCAGGACCCTGTGCTTGCCAGGCAGGCACTTGTGCCACTGAGCTATATCCCTGATCCATTGTTACGTATTTTAATGTCAGTCTTTTACTTTATGCATTACAAAGTATTGCTGGTTTTATTTTGATATGATGTTTTGTTCAGTTTCGCCATTATAGAATTTGATGTTAATGGCATTTGACTTCCAAGGATTTTATTTGATCTGATTTCTTCAGTTACCTTTCTTTAAGGACATCATTTTTAATTAGACCCTTTTCCTACATGTTATTCATGGAGCATTTCTCCACATTTTAATCCCTAAAATGGTTGCTTCCGAGTTTATCACTGTTCTTTGTGCTTTTTCTGTCTCTTTGTGGCAAAGCTTCAGATCTGTTCCTAAAGTCGTTAATCCTGTGAAACAAACCTTGACCACACTCCAGAAGACGCTCTGTATTTTCTTTAGGGAGTGGCATGTTTAATTCACCAGCATTAACCTTTTAATAACTGGCGGAGCATTTGATTCTTCTGGTGGGCTCCCTGAGTATTTATTTTTCTGATTATAAATATACTGTCAGTAGCGTTTTTATTCTATATTGTAGAGCACTGAGTATATACGATAATGTATATATTGGGATACTGTAGTTGGTAAAACAAGCATGAAAACCATAGTACATTACTCTAAAATGCCCCTACTCAGGCTTGTCATTTTCAGACTTTTAGTAGTGGTTTCAGATGTGTGTTATTTCTGTAGTCTAGACTTCCATGTTGCCCATTGAAGTAGCAAATTAAAAATTATCCCTTCTGCTCACATTTATAGTAACACACATATTTCCTATTGATTAAGTTTATATTTAGAATTTCAAACTAAAACCTAATCATTTGGCCACATAAACCAGAAATAATAGGTAAAATCTTTAAAATGTTAGTGTAGTATTATCTTTTAAATTATCCACAATAAAAATGTGCCATTTTCAAGGAGTACTATATTAGGAACATTGTACAGGAAATAATTCCTTTCATCCCTCTATTTAGGAGTGAATCCAAAACTTGAGTTTTTGTGGCATTTGGCATTAATTATCCAAAAACACACAGAAAGGTTTTACCCCAATCTAACCTGGCTTCAGTTTGTCCTCAGCCTCAAGTGTTTGAATTGGATTCTTAATGTATCATTTGCTTTGCTGTTAATCTGTCTTCTGTTTCAGTTTTAAGTTTGTATATGTCTGCTGTTTTGCTTTTAGTTACACTTTCTAATGAAAAATCACGTGAGAAATATAATCAGAGTATACCTTAATGTGCACATAATAAATAAATGACTGCAGTGATGTGGATAAGCTCTCCTGGTTTTTTCCTTTTGGGGCAGGAAGTGGTTTCCATTGAATTATCAAGGGGGGGAAATTCTGTTTCATAGTCACAGGTTAGGGTGAGACATAACAATTCCTTGAAGAATCCATTGACCCATCAGAATTCCCAGAAGCAAAACATTTGAAAACACAGTTACATTTTTTCTTCTTTGATACATTGTTAAGCTCTATGAATAGAATGCACTGTGAATTAGTAGATACATTCTTTTTAAAAATGTTTGTTATTGAAATTACTTACTAGAATAGCTTGACATATCAAACACAATCTCTCATATATCATAATCAAACCCCATAAATCATCACCTACATTTTCACATTTCACACTAACCAGGGGCATTGCTGTATGCGGAACTCATCCCAAGCTCATTAGCTGACTGTTCGGTAACTTAGTCGGCTCACTTGTTTGTTTATTGACTGGAGTGAGATTTTTTTTTCCAGCTGTGTAAAGGTAAGAAGAATGTTTCTATTGCAGGCTGTATATTGGGAATAAGAGAGAAATTCAAGTCTATTTGCTCACAGTATATTAAACTCCAGAAGCCAACATTTTAATGGCATCAAGTCTGCATCTGACATTTTAATAGTTGCTGTTTGGTTTCTATCAATCACGTCATTGCACATTAAAATGCACCGACAAAATAAGAGATCTGTCATTCCTTCGTTAAGAAACAGTAATCCGGTACAAGATTTATAGGCTTAAGTCTCCACTGTGTGTTCACAGTAAATCCCCATTCAGTGCTCAAATCAGAGCAGGCCTCCTTTTCGTCCAGTGTTTTCTGGTCAAAATGTCCCCAATATAAGATTATCAAAGGTTTTCTTACCGAACGACATATAAATTCCTTCTGCCAGAAAAAGCTCAGTTTAGGTTGAAGGCTTCCTTTCTTGAGTACTCTCAAACAAGATCTTGGTTATATCAGAAACACGTAGGTACTGATGTGTTATTAGCAGGCCTGGTGTTAATTAGGGAGCATTACCAGAAATAGTTGGCCTCGTGGAAGTTTATTACAGAATCGCACTTGACTGATGGCAGCATAGGAGCTGCTGAGAGAGAGCAGCTCTCACTCATAAGAACTAATTAATAGGGTGCCAAAATTCCACGGGGAAGGGTTCATCCCAAGTGTGGGAGCCTCCTAGGGAAATTGGTGCCTGTGCAGTATTTAAAGTCTAGCAGAGGAAAGGGGCGGCTCAGTGGCTACCTAACAAGTCTCACACATGAAGCTTTTGGCCACGCAAGTGAGAAGGCTTAACTGCACCAAAGCCAGCAGTAACCTGCAAGTGTGTCACACTGAAGAGCGATCTCCATTGTTACTGCAGCAAGTGTCTGGTTCCCAAACTTCCCTTTGTGAAAAGAATGTAGAAGAAGCCACATGGTTTGTGGGATATGAACTTTTACTCCTGGTTTTGTAGTATAGAAAGTGAGTAGGTAGCAGGACGGCCGGAATGACGAGCAAGAAAGGTGTGCCCTCTCCATCTGGACCGTGGAGCTGGGGAGGATGAGGGGCTTGGTGATTGGCCCAGTGCCTGAGCAGCAGAGTCAAGGGGCGGTGTCTTGCCAAGAAAGCAGTTCTTCCTGTCTGTAACTGCATGTAATCACACAAAATAAAGTGGAGCCATTGTTTAAAATAATAAAACATTTCCATGTCAGAAGACCACTGAACACTGACCTCAGGGATAAAAATAAAACAATTTGGAATTCACAGAGTAAAGTTTTTCAATTTCTCAAACTCACATTTATACCCTAGTTCAAATCTAATGGGGTCCCCCCCCACACACACACATTTTTCTTTTGCCTGTAAAACAGCTGGTACATTCTAACTTTAAAATCCCATTGACTTTTAAACTGATTTTAGCAGATTCCAGTATCTCCAGGCATAGATTTGATTCTTTTTTGACTGTTACTACTGTGCCTGTCTGTCCCCTTGGTGATGGGAAAGCAAGAACTCCAGAAGTAGCCAAGGGTTTAGCTCAGCAGTGCCTGCCTGACAAGTGTGAGGTTGTGAGTTCCATTCCTGGTACAAAAACAAAACAAATTTTAAAAAACTCCAGAACCATAGCAACATTGGTTTCTGCACACATAAAATCTGATTAGGTGGTGGAAACCATGCAGAGCCTGGGAGGAGAAACAAGCTGTTTCATCCTTCCAGTGAGCAAACTGGCACGCAGGCTGAGAGACAAGCACCACTCACCAGTCCCCACACGCCACAGCCTGATAAGTAACCAGCTGATCCAGAGGGTGCGCTGAGTTGATAGCAACTGAGGTACAAAAACAACTTAATTCTTAGATTGTTTGATTGTCTTTGCAGGCCTAAGGCCAGCAGTCTGGGTATCTATTAAGGGGATAAACAACATGCAATATAGCAACTATGAGGGATTTCCTTCAGTCTTGTTTTTGAAATCCAATATTCTGCTTTATTGTTTTATTTTGTTCTGATTTTATTATGTCTGATTATGTGTGGGTAGCAATTTTGAAGATAAAGAGACATTATGGCAGCCATTGTTAATTTGCTATTACCCTGTTTTGAAGTCCTGTATCACTTTCACTGTTTTGTTTTGATTGGCTTTATTCTTTCTAAAATATGGTTACATTCTTTTGATTAGTTTTATTTTGTTCTGTTTTGTTTGACTTTATTAGGTCTGATGGTATGGGCAACTATTTTGAAAAAAACAAGAGACATTATGGTAGCCATTGTTGATTTCCTCTTATCTTATTTTGAAGTCCTGTATTGCTTTCATTGTCCTGTTCTGATTAGCTTTATTCTGTTTGGTTTTGTTTGGTTTTATTCTCTTTAAAATAAAATAAAATAAATAAAATAAAATGCCTGGTTAGTTGTGACCCTGTGTTGGTATCATTTGACCCTGAAGCTTTCTGTGTCCTGTCTGTTTGAGAACCCTGACAGTCTCTGGTCTCCCTGAAGAAAACAGCAGAAGAATCCATGCAGCTCATCAAGCGTGACTTTGAAATGTAAGTTAAATTCTGACTTCACACCTAAAACTCAGCATTCATTGTTCTCTGTTAATTAGTATGCAACCTGGTTTTCCCAGTGCCACCATGAACACTAATAAAATGACCTTAAGTAGGTTCAGTGGGACTAAAGAGAATTCAGTACTGTGCTGCCCTGAGAAAAGATAAATCCTTGTGAATCTATTCATTTTGCCCATGTAGAGAGGTTGTTAATGCTCTTTAGCAATATCAACAGGTTATAGTAGACAATATAAATTAGGAATAGGAAGAAAATGTGGTTACTGTATCAGTGTGGGTCCAATCAGGACAGAATACACAGGGAAAACATCAGTATAAAGAATTCTTAACCTGTCACCAGACAGCAGAGTTAACAGTGAAAATAGAAACCCCGAGGGTAAGCAAGGACTGAGAAGACCCAGAGGGACCACCTTGGAAAGAGACCCCTGTTGGGCTTGCGCTCATGGCTGTTGGAGAAGGTGGCTCTGGCCACAGCGGGTAGGGGTGCCCTCTGGATGGCTGAGGGTAGAGCCCCCACAGCTGCCCAGCACAAGGAAAGTGCTCCCTGGGCGGGTGGGCACACAAAGGGCACGCAGCCTGGAATACAGTGTCTGCAGCCCATAGGAGGTCCGCAGCAAGGTGGTGGCCAACCCCCCCCCCACAAGGGACACAGCGTCCCCAAGGGACTGAGTGCATGCAGGGGGCCACGGCACTAGCAGACATCTCGGCACACGTGCAGCTGATGGGCTACACTGGAAAGCAAAAGGCAGCACCTAGAATGGGGGAAGAAGGCTGTTCCTCCTGTAGAACTAACACCAAGATCCCAACCAAGGAGAAATTCTTAACAGTCCAGTCTGCTACCCAGAGTGGTAACGAGGGGGAGGTGGCAGCTTGAAACCAAAAGGCACTACAGCAGTAATGGATACCCTTGCATGCTGCATAAAAGCTTCAACTTCTTGGCTGGACTGAAGTCTCCGTTGTGCAGAACATTTCTTGGTGAATTAGTCAAATAAATGCTGTGCTCTTTACTGTAAAAATATCCTTCAATGAATCAATATCGTTTAATACATAATGGTACAGTAATTGTGTTTTTCAAGGTTTGCCCTTTAAATGTCCAGTATAACTGAATAGTTCTGAATATTTAAAAGATTTAGTTGAATGTACACTATGATATGACTGAAGGAGCTTTGTAAAATTTTATTTTCTTCTACTGTAATGCTTCCCCTAGAGCAGGTGTGTTTAAGGTAGAATGGCCATAGACACATGGAATGCAACGCTTTTGCTATAGTTGAGTAAAACATTCTTAATTGAAGCCTTAGTTGGCATTTTAGTTCATAGAAGTTATTGGGTATAAACCTCTTTTATCAATAGGAAGATTGATCATTTTCACATTCAGTAATAGAAAGCAAGTGAATAAACAATTTCCCCTTTGCAAAAAGGCCAAGCCCAGTGGATCTTTAATGGTAACTTGAATTCATCAGGTACCCTTCGTAATTTGTGTGGTTTATTATCTGTTACCCTTGGGTCCACCAGTGCACTTGTAAGGTTCAAATGATTGGAGAAATGCTGATAGTCAAGTATTTTTAATCCACATTCTAGTGATAAGAAGATGAAAATATTTTCTAAAAATGAATGGCTACTAGCTGGCAAATCTGAGACTTGGACTTTCTAATGAGGAGGAGGAAAATGTCATGTTTTATCCACATTCTCTCTGAGCCCCTCTAGTGATCAGGGCCAACTCCCATATACACCATTCAGTTAGCAGAGGAGAGTGTTAGGAATTACTTGGTTTCAGCAGAATATAGAGAACTTCAGAGCTGCATCTGACTTGTGCAGTTCCCTGCCCTACAGATGCCATTCTTCAGGAGGGTTGCAACTGGGCTGTCTGTTCTTCCAGTTTGTGATGAGGTAGTCCTCTCTGCAATGTGCCATTTGCTGTTCTTTGTGTTTTCACAACACTTAACAATCTGGGCACTGTAGGTATAGAACAAATAACCACAAGACAAATAAGAAAAAATTGGTTTAAAGTAGGCAACACCAAATGTCTAGATGTCCCCCCCAAAGCAGTCATGGGGAGGGGTTCACAGTTGGCTGAATCTAGAGTGTGTGACTGATTCATAATGCAGTCATGCTGGGATTAATGTGAGTGATTATTAAATAGGTCCCTGATTGGTTTTGGCACTGTCCTAATCCTGGTAGCCTGGATAGAATATAAAGGACAGAAAGAGGCTTGCTATGTCCCTCGCTTGCTGTGCTGCCTTCTGCCTGCCTTGAACTGCTTCTCCTCTGTGATGCCTGCCTGCCATGGCATGTTGCATTGGAGCCAGCTGATTATGGACTGAAACCTCTACAAGCTGTGAGCTAAATAGTCTTCCTTACTTAACTTGTGGGAGTCTGGTATTTTGTCTCAGCAATGAGAAAAGTAACTAAGACCGTGATTATTAAACTACTTTTAAAACTGAAGGAAATGCAATTAAAATCACTTCCACACTCAGAGGTCCACAATGTATATTTATTAGATGCTGAAAAACAGGTCAGAATGGTTGGCACCCAGAAATGTCGCCTTTTGAGAATGATGAATTTAGGTCCCAGCTGCAAGTCTGAAGAATGAAAGATGGAAAAAGTGAAATCTCACCAAGAGAAGAGAGCCATGTGTACATCCAGTTACTGACAAAGTTACATAAAATGCTTGGTTTCATTCAATGGAAACAAAACGCTTGCCACTATTTGGTAATGGCAGGCACCACTGTTAAGTTAACTGAAGCATAGTTAGAAAATCCAGCTGCCCTGACATCTGTTCTGCGTGACCTTTCAATCATCAGCAAATACTTCTGCCACCAGGAGGGGAAGCCTGGGTAGGATATGGCTATGTGACTTTCTAAGCTATCATTATGGAAAGCATATTGAAGCAAAATTCACGCATGCCATGTTCTATGCCCAGAAATTATAGACTTGTCTGGGTGGTGTTAAGGACTTGACCTATGCAGAGAGCTCACACCTGCTTCTTACATTCCAGTTGTTAATCCTTTGTTCAGAAAATGAGACATATTATGAAATACGTGAATAGGCTGCTATGACTTAAATCTTAAGTGTTTAGGCTCTCAACTGGTTCAAACTAAAATAACACCAATGTGAGTGAGTGTTTTAGACCTCTGTTGCATCTATTAAACTTCAGAAACCCATGCGACTCTCATCTGAGATCTGTGACTTGCTGTTAGTGTGCCTGCTTGACTCCTAATCTGTAATGAAAAATTCTGAAAAGACTTGGTTACCCAAGTCTTTTAAAATGAAAAATAAAAGACATTATTGAATAATGGCTCTAAAAGATTGTTATAAAATATGTTCGCATAGTAGTAGACTTACTCTCATTTTGGATGGGCTGTCAGTATAGTTGAGTTTCTTTCAAGACCCTATGAAGCTCTGGTCAGAAAAGAATCGTTGGCAGGAGGGAGCTGAGTGTAGCAGTCGCATGTGAATACACAAGGGACGCTTAAGGCAGACCTTAGAGTTTGGGAAGAGCACCAGTGCTGGCGCTGGACAGGCACCGTGGGAACAGCCCTCACTGTGCTTGGCTGAGTTCATGCAAGGTGCCACAGGCTGGCTAACACCTGGAATTACCTCCAAGTCGGTGGTATTGCTTCCAAAAATTATTACTCAGCGTTCGTGCAGCAGGGAGACTTAAGTACTTGCGGGGAAGGAAGAAAGAGGTGGCGGGAAACTGGGTGTAGAGATGGCCTCTTACGCTCCAGTCCCCTTCTTCTGCCCGGCAGCGAGGCTGTCGGCCAGGTGTCACCTGGTTTTCGGAATCACCCTCCGGAGTCTCTGTCCCTGACTCTACACTGTTTATCACAGTCTTCCCTCCAACCTCATGGCATGCTTTCCTCAAGAACCCCTCTCTTCACCCTTCAGTGTTGCCTGTGATGTTCAGAGCTGCTTATGGACTGGTGTCTTGGGCACTTGCCCAGTTGTTCAGCTTCTTTAACAGGAGTTCCATGTCTAGGAAACTGGTGACCTCGGAAAGCCTCACCACCAGGCTGTTATGGTTGATACACTGTCAACTTGAGCAGGTTAGAAGTTTAACTAAGAGACTCAGCAGAGAGTCAGGGTTCTTCCTTTGTGCACATCCTCAGCCTGTGCAAGAGGAGGACACAGAGATAGTGTGAGTGCTCCGCCCGCCCTGGTGGGTGGCCTGCTTACAGAACAGGGGAGGAGAAGAGGCTTGTTTTCCTCACGTTTTCTCTGGCTGCTTTTGCTGGCTGCTGCCTTGAAGTGTTGCCCCAATGCCACTCTGTCTTGGAGTCAGCTGATTATGAACTGAGCCCTCTACAAACAGTGAGCTAAATAAACCCTTCTTTGCTTCATTTTGAGTGTCAAGTATCTTGTCTCAGCAGTGACAGAAAAGTAACCAAGACAGTGGTTGAGGCTGTCTCCTCACAGGCGCATGCTTCGGCCCTCCCCCAGGACACAGCTCCAGTGTCTTGGAGCTGAATTGTTACAGCCCCTAGAGGAGATCATGTGCCTGTCAGTGCACCAAACAACCTACGCGGCCCGCTCTTCCAGAAGACAATATTCTCATAAAACAAATTCAGATGGCTAATCCCCAGTTCAGGAAATGAGATGTATTATGGAATATGTGAATGTGAATGGATCACTGTAGCTTAACTCTTAAGTGATCCAACATAAATTTGAGAAATATCAACTACCTTGGAGATTTATAACGCATGTTTAAGAGTAGTCTGGCTGTGAAAAATAAAGACAGTATTTTCCAAATATATTTAACCATGAACCCATTTATTGAAATCACACCTATTCTTCATAGTACAGTTTGGGAACACTTCTGTTTCTCTCTCTCTCTCTCTCTCTCTCTCTCTCTCTCTCTCTCTCTCTGGGTCAGGGGTGAATGTCTACATATTTCATATCAGTGCTTCTCAAGCTCTGGATGGCATTAGACGTTCCCAAGGGCTTCTTAACAGTACCTAGATGGCCAAACTCTAAATTGTGCTGGGTGCTACCCCTAGGTTTCTGATGTAGTTATCCTGGGCACGACAAAAATCTTCACTTGCAACAAAGACCCAGGAGGCGTGGACTGTGCCTGGCAGGTGCTTGGCCAGTGTCTGGGAAGCGCTCAGGTTCTAGCTGGACCAACCTGCTGCATCTTACCATGCCAGCAAATGCCCCTGCTCTTGCTCAAGGGCTGGAACCACTCCAGAAACAGCCTGCATGGGAATGGGGCGTGTGCCGTTCTAAGGAGCCAGTGGGCCACACTGAGGTACTGGGACCACAGCACAGGGAGGACTGAGTCCCTGTGAAATGGCAACTTCCCACAGGAAGAAGCTAGCATTTCCTCGCCATTTTGTGTTTAATATCAAGGGATCACACTTAGATTTCTGAAAGTTGGACTCACAGAACATCTGATCTGCTCTGGGAATTGGAGAGACTTCTCCCCCATGTTCTCTTTCACGACCTCTACAGCACTGGCAGGAAGCAGGGCAGCCCCAGCAGATCGTGCACCGGCAGGCAACAGAGCTGGGCTGCCGAATTCCAGTAGCCCCTGGGAGCGCAGGTGAGTCTGGACTTGGATTAAGTCAGAAACGGTAAAGTATGTTCATCACTCCAGATTGAGTGTTAATTTCCCTAACCTCTAATGAAAAGCATCGTGGGCCAAATACATTTGCATTTCTAACCAGAAGAGCATGGGCTGATCCAGGAGTAATGCAGTCTTTGGGCTACTAATTATTTCTCTAACCTGCAAATGGCCAGTTAACCCATTCTTTTTTTTTTTTTTTTTAATGGGAATGGAACTCAGGATCTTGTGCTTGCCAGGCAGGTGCTGCACTGCCAAGCTAGCCCTCAGCCCAGCCCTTGAGCAAGAGCAGGGGCATTTGCTGGCATAGTAAGGTGCAGCACGTTGGTCCAGCTAGAACCTGAGTGCTTCCCAGACACTGGCCAAGCGCCTGCCGGGCACAGTCCACTCCTCCTGGGACTCTGTTGCAGACCCAAATAACCAATTCTGATTGGAGCACCCCTCTCCGTGAACTAGAGCCGTGTTTTTCATGCAGTGGTCTAGTCGCTGCCCTTTTAGAATATCTACTTTAGAACCCAGCTCCTGAGACAGGCTGGCAGTGCGCACTGGGCACACTAACTTTGTTTATCAGCAGAAGAACTCCCAAGAACCCTGGAGGAACTCCGGATGCCTCAGGCCCTCAGGAACAAGATCTGTAATCACTCAGCTGGAAGGTGTCCTGAATTTCTCCCAGTCTAACGTGGGACCAGCTGGCGGGTCTCGGACCTGTGCTGTTCAAAGCACATCCATCTGAGCTCCCCCAGTTGTTCTGGCTTCTCCTGGAGAACAGTTATTGTCATTTTCTATTTTGTTTTGTGTTTCTTCAGTGCTTTCCTCCTCAACTAACAGCTGCTTTTTTAAAAATATCTTTACAGACTATTGAAAACTATGTCAGTCTGGGAAGCGGAGTAGGTAACAAGAAAGTTTGTCCTCAGCCACTCAGGAGGTCTGAGAGTTGCTTTGTTTTCTTAGCTGTGCTGTGCAAATGAACTGAAGGTTTAACACTTGGACGCTGTTTGAAGGTATAATAAGACAGAACCTAGCCTACGGAGTCCAGGAACCCCAAGGCCCGCCTTGCCCAACATCCCTGCAGCACAGCTGTTCTGGGAGCTGCAAAGTTAAAATTTGTTGCCATGGCTGAGACCTAAACAAACCGGTGCCTGTTCTGGTATGTAGATCATGCTCTCCACAGACAGCCGTGCTCACGCATTCCATGTCCACGTGTGGGACCCGTGGTGTTCACTCACCCCTCCACCATCTCCCGTTCTGAAGCGGCAGCTTGATGCATGATATAGTGCCCTGTCACTTAGCAGCAGCCTCTGCGGGGCCAAAACCGGTCTGCTCCTCCTACCTTTCCCCCGCTATACTGGAAACTCTGTCCTGGGGGCCTTGCTGTGGGACCACCTTGCAGGCGTTAATATTTTTCCCACTAAAGCTGCTTGGACGGAGGCCAATGTGAATGCTGCACTCAACCGAGTAATGGAGATTCCAGCATGCTGTGCAATCGGTTTTGAGAACTATATTCCTGCTCTTCCGTGGTCATTTTTCTAATTTCCCACCTCTCCTCTCTATCTGCCCATGCTTTGGGAGATGATTCTCCTTCGGCTTTATTCTATTACAATGATGTTTGATCCTTTTGAGTTTCCTCTACCTCTAAGGACTCTAAAGAAATTTTAAGGAGTAGGAGATCTCCGAGGAAACAGTAAAACGTGTTACTTCTAATTCCACGCAGTGTGGCAAAGAGGTGGAGACTGCGTGTACACCGTGGCACAGTATAATGTGTAACTAGGAAGTGCAAGAGCACTGGTAGTGTTAATCAGAGCTGCTTCCTGTGTGTACAGTGAACACACACTCACACACACACACACTTTGCATGACTTACTAACTTCAGGGATATTGTTTTCCTGGCAGCTAAGAGAAAAGTGTTACAGGTTGTGCACAGTTACTTTAAAGAGATGCAGATAAGTGCTGCTCAGGGAACCCTCTTGGGCCTGGATCCCTGAAGGGATTTTAGGTTGAACCTTGCATAATAGCTGTTGGAATACACAATGGCCCAAATTTTGAAACGTGGGTTGGGTAGGAAAGATGCTTGTTTACATAAAGCCATCAGTTCTTCCTAAGAGCAAAGTATTAATACTCATCCCAAAATGCATCTCTGTAAGGGGATAAGAAGAATAAAACCCATATGTCAGTGCTTTATCTACCCTTTCCTGTGTCCATTTATCAAACGAAGGTGTCCCGGGGTACCTGAACTTTCCCACATACTATCTGGTTACTTGGAATCCAGCAGTCAACAAAATAGGAGTCTCTATAAACTCCGGAAGCTGTTGCTGTAGTTAGAGAAACAAAAAACAAATCAGCAACTGAATATAAAGACTATCAGGTGGTAAAGGAAGCACAGAGGGATGGAATATGAGTGGGTATTGGGAGCCTCAGTCTCAGGCAGAGAAAAGCGGGGCCCCAGAGAACAAAGAGGAGTGAGGAGCTGGGTGGCCAGAGGGCTGGCAGCTGTGTTGTCCTCTGGGCTGGTGGGGAATTTGGCTTGGACTCTAATGGACTAGCCACTGAGTCCTTCAGGTTGGCGTGTGCAGTTTTTTCTGCCTGTCTGTCTCCTTGTTTCAGAGGCAAGTCGTGGGCATCTGGCATCACATTCCAGTGTCGGAATGAACGCGCTGTGAGCATCTGAAGCATTACTAACCCCCTTTGACTCTTCCTGAGACAGGCTCACAGGGCAGGGCTTCCTGAACACTCTATTTTTGGCCTGTAAGAAAACTTATGTAGTTTTCATCTTGATGAAGTTTCACAAGCCTGACTCTATAATTTCTGTAACACAAAATTTAGTAGTCTCATCTTCCTTTTCTTGTTTCTTGCTGTTCTTGTGCCCAAAGGGAGCTCCTTCTCCGAGGTAGGCAGTGCCATGACGTGGATATTTGGCTGGCCAACACAAGAGCCACTCTCAGGCCACAGGAAGCGACTTCCTAGAAGAGGCTGGGATGGGGATGGGAGCAGAGGACAGGCAGTGTGAGGGCCAGTGCGGTGGGGGCCCCTTCCTCCACACACTGCCCTGAGAAAGGTGTGTGGAAAAGAAGCTAAGAACATGAAACGCTTGTGCATTGTTTGTTCGTGGTAAAGTGAGGCTCACCTGTTCCAGAGAGCTGCACAGTGTTGGGGACACCACGCTGTAATTCTGCCCGTACCATTTTTACCCTGGAAACATAACGGCTGGAACTGGTGTGAAGGCTACAGAGCCTGCCCTAGAAATATCAAGAATGTGTTCAGGGGGAGCAGATGGGCATGAACCGGGCCAGCCCCGCGTTCGGCCTTGGTCAGCACTGCTGACGAGCAGCTTCCGGTTCCCCCTGCCCTCCGTCTAGACTTGTCATCCAGACAGAAGACATTCCAGGGGTCTTCCAAGTCCTTTCTGGCCTCATGACAAAATTTTAAAAGCTCCACAGACAGTTCCCTCTAAGCACACAGAGCATGTATTACACTTAAGATAGTATTTGTCCCTTTTGTCCACAGACCTTGTGGACACCCGCCCCTTTGTGGGGCTGGGGTTTACAAGCTCTGAGAGGGTGTGATGACTGCTTGATCACACAGCCGGCATAGAAGCAGCTGCACAGGTTGGGTGTCCATTTGCTATTCTCCCTGACCGTTGTTATCAGGATAATTCCCCCAAGCACTTCCGTCGAATTCTACTTCCAGATCACCACCTCTAGGTGACATCACGGGAACTTAGTGCACATCAATCTCCAGAGAGACCCACGCTGGACAGATATTGAAATAAATTGCTGCAGGATGGCGTTATTATCTCCTCGGAGTGCAGGGTTTATCACTGACTCGAGGTCTGACGAGAAACACTCCAGGAGCTGCTGTCTACCTTAGTGAGGCCAGAGCGTTTCTCCTGCACTCTGGACATGGCCTGGGGCAAAATGAGAGCAGATCTTATTAGCAGCTTACACAGGACCGCTGTGCGGACAGCGGAAGCAGCTATGATATTTCGTGCTGGTTCTTCTTTGTTAATGACACTACTGTTCTTTGTGTTTAACCAGAAGAACAGATGAGATTCCTGGTTGCAGATACTGAAATTGGTCCTGTTGGTATTGAAACAGAACCATCAGAACATATCTTTTCCCGAGGTTTTGAATTATCCAACAGGGAAGTTATATATACTGCAGGGAGGTTGCGTGATTTTATATGTAGAATGAAGCGTGGGCCAATAAAAATTCTAAAGTTAGCATCTGAGTGTGCTCTCTTTTCAACTGATTTCTCTCTTTCGAACTCAGGTCAGATTTTTGGCAATGAGAATGAATCATTTTCATCTTGTTCTTTGAAAACTAGAATGACACAAAGGAATGACATACAAACAGAAAGACTTTCGGTGGTGGCGGAAACGGTTGCTATGGAAGACGTGGCAGAGAAGTGATTCCCCGCGGAGGAGCAGGACTTCTGGGCTGCAGTGGGGCCCAGCGTGGGCAGGGTGAGGCAGCAGGGGGCAGAGACGTACCCAAATATCCTCCCAGCAGGGAAAAGGCCAGGAAAAAGGCGAGAAACCATTTCCTAACACACTGAACAAGAATTACTCACTTTATTTTGAAGCTGGGGAAATAAAATCTCAAAATAGTTCAATCTCTTTCAAAGGTAGCAACTGGCGGAATTGGAACCCGAGTTGAGATCTGTCTTTGGAAACTGAGATTGTTCAACTTGGTGGCCGGTTCCAAGAAGGTGAAGAAAAGAATGTGTATTTTTCGACGCCAAATAGGTCAGGAATATAGGATAAAACCTTGATTCTCAGAATTTAAAGGCTTTGTCTCAAAAATTGCAAGCAAACAGCCTGCCCCCCGAACACTGTTTTTTTTTTTTTTAATCAGGTTTTTACTGTGAACCCAGACTGGCCTTGAACTCGCAGTCACTGGTCTCAGCCTCCCTGGAATTACAGGCACGTGCTGGCCTCGTGTTATCACTGTGTGTGGACTCCTTGTGTAGAACCCAGGGTCTTTCACTGAGCTACATCCCCCGCCTGTGTTATGTTCCACTCTGAGGCAGGGTCTTGCCAAGTCATAAGGTTTCCTGGGCTGGGCTTGCATTTGTGATCTTCCTGCCTCAGACACCCCGAGTGCTGGAATTACAGGCATTCACCACCTCTCAGGCCCAGTGGAACCTGCATATGGCCACCAGGGTGAAGAAAACCTTCTCCGTGGGTGCTAACTGCTAAAACTATAAAGCTCAGGGCTCTGCCTTGTCACAGAGGAGGGAGGTTGGTCCCTGGGGTGCGGTGGGGCGCCCCGTACCTCTCCTGGCAGGAGCAGCTCCGCTTGCCTTCCCCTCCACCGCACGTGAAGCCCTTTGTGTCTATCCCAAAAAGCTGTAGGGGGTGAGGGGCCCTTCAGTGGGTAAAGAACAGAATGGAAAGAGAATTTGAAGGAAAAAAGAGCAACGAGATACTTGAAAATAGAACCTCAGTGTGGTACATATGGCACTTTATGCAACTGCTCGCACTTCTGAGGTTCACTGACTTCCATTCCACTCCTGCCACTTAGCCAGCTATTCCAGGGAGCCGAGTCCTGCTTTCAGCTAACATAGCCAATGAGTGTGTAATGTTAGTGTTGGGAGGTTCTTGGGTGAATGAGTCCAATGCTTGTTTTATAGTTGAAGACAGAAAACCCATCTAGGAAAAGCAGTTTTACCCAAGCGTGAACAGCCTCAGAAGTGGCCTCTATCTAATGTGTGCTGGAAAGTGGCGTCTGTAGTGGCAACAAATAATGCACAGCGCAGAAGGCTTTTGAGTAAAAGTCCTAATGGGCTGGGCATTGCACAAGGAGCCTGAGTTTTTATTCTTTTGTTTTCTTTCTCTTTTTCATGATTCTTCAATGGGAAACAATTGTGTAACTGCTCGGTGGCTTCAGTGCAGTGACTGGTAGCTCTCCATGCAAACCTGTTCGTCCGCACGCAGACTGAAGACCTGTGCGCGGTCCTGCCCCACTCCCCGACCAGTGCTCCTCCAGTCTGGCTGGTAGACACCAGGGCAGATCAGGGACCTGTAAAAGAAGGTCCACAGTCAACTTTTGGTCCTGAGGTTTTTAGATAATTGTGTAGCATTAACATTTTCAGAAAAAAACTCAGAAGTTAACAAGTTTTAGCCTGGGTATAAATTGGGAACCATCAATTACTATAGAAAACAATACATAGAAAAGAACATTTCTACAAATCGTTACATGAAAAAGACCATCAATGTAATTGAAAGGATATAATCGCAGAATAACTGAACTCTTTTAGAGGAAAGATTGTTGGCAATATCACCTGGCATATGTACATTTGGTTTTGCATACATAAGTGTTACTGATTTGCCTGATTTAGTTCTGAATGAGGCGACATCTTAACATCACCTAGCATTTGGGGACAACTGCTCTAAACAGCCTGTGAATACAAATCGAAATATTTTTATTGTCACTATGACTGAATGTTAGTCATTGCTGTGTTTTCCTATCTAACCGTCTGCCAAGTTTCTCCGAATCTACAAGAGGCTGTGCAAGCCACTCTCACAGCAGATTTCTGTGCGAGCAGAAGTAGAGTTTTGCTATTTATAGCCTCACCTCTGCCGCCGCTGAGTCCGGTCCTGAAACCTCGCGGAGAAGGAGCCGTCTGCCCCCTGCGCTTGCGTGCCACATCCTGTCTGGGGCTGCCGTCGATTCATCAGAACACACCGCACGCTGGAGGTGACATTCGCCTGCTGGTGGTCACGGGAAAGGCAATTACGAAGTCTGACATTATTCTTGGAATGATTTTAAGCAAAATATCATAGTTCATCAAAACCTGTCTCCAAAATGCCAACAAGTTAATAGTCATCTATGTACAGAAGGAAAAAATTATGCCTGCCAGACCACCTTCGTGAGGGAGATTTGGCCATAAATTTTAAATATCCATTGTGAGAATTATACTATGTGTAAGGAAATCAGCGTCCTGCAGTTTTACAAGTGGGCCTTAGAAGGGCAGAATGCACAAAGGCCCAGTATGCACGGGAGACTTAGCAGTGGAGGTGGAACAGGCAAGAAAAGGGCACCTCTGAAACTCCCAGCGCCCCACAAGGCTGCTGGGCCCAGGGGCCCTAAGCACGTGTTCTTCAGAACGGGACCGCAGCCTGGGGTCCTGGCCGTGTGAAGCACCAGAGTGGCAACCCGCTTTGAGTGTTTTCTGTCTGGTCCTCTGCGGCTCATCACGGCCAGGAAGGAAGCTGGTGAGACACTGTGCTGCCACGCGGGGCTGATACCTCATCTAGCGTCCTGTCTGTGAGGGTGGAGCCAGCGGGGTCTGGCCCTTGTGCCACTCCCAGCAAGGTACTCCCTAGGGACATATGGACTACAGAGGGTCCCATGGGGCAAAGAAGGTATAAAAAGTTCCCTTCCCTTTCATACCCACAGGGTCAAGGGGGTTTAGCCCAGAGGCCTTTCGGGGGTGCAGAGAACGCCTTTGTAACTAGAGAAAGGAGCCCCTTTCTTGTGGGCAGCACTGCCCAGGCCGCAAGTCTTGGTGAAATCAGCACCAGCTCTTACCTGATTCAATGTCTGTTTGTTGGAGCTGCTGTAACAAAAGTACCCCGGACAAAGAGGTGGGAAAACATATTTATTTCTCAGAGTCCTGAGGCTCTGAAGTCCAAGTCAGGGTGCCAGCTGTTTCCTGACAGGTCCTCTTCCTGGCTGTAGCCTCACACGGCTGAGAGGAAGAAAGGTCACGCTTAGGTCGCTCCTGCAGGCATTGATCCCACTGACCCACTTCCCGCCCCAGTCACCCCAGAGAACCCCTCTCCAAATGCTGTCACACCAAAGATGAGGGTCCCATTGTGGGAGTTTGGGGGGCAAACCCTCAGTCCTTAGTGCTTCCTCCGTGCTGCTCGGACATGTTGCCCCAGGTGCCCTGGGTCGGCCTCACTGGTTCCTGAGGGCTTGGGAGTGACCACAGCAGGACCTGAGAGGTCACAGCCCCGGTTTCCTTTTCTGCAGACATTGGTGGAACCCAGTGCATGGCCTCCCATCCCCCGTGCACAGGTGCACGGCACTGTCCCCTCTTTCCTTCCCCATGGTCTGTCCTACTTGACCCGTTTAAATCCCAACAGAGCAAGATAGCATGGGGCCAGCCTTCACCGATCTGGAGCTCCAGGGACACCACAAAGCAGTAAGCAACTAAGCAAGCAGTGAGTGCACAGAGCAGAGGGCACCAGCACGGGGGACACAGGACAGGCGGGCATACAGGTGGAGCCGGACACAGACATGACCCCCAGGTCCTGCTGAAGGGGCCAAAGCAACGGAGGGATAGGAGTGCGCTAGAGCAGAGGGTAGGTGGGCAGGGGAGGATCACTGAGGACCTCAGCATAGGCAGAGTGGTGGTGCACATCTATGAGCCTGGCTCTCTGGGGCGCTAGGCAGGAGGGTCACAAGTTCAAGCCCAGCCTAGGTAATGTAGCAAAGAACATTATCCTGCAAGCAAAAGAGAAGCACTGAATGGCTCTAAGCAGAAAACAACTCTCAGTTTTTATCTTCCAGAAATGATCTGTTTTCTAAAGTAGTAATCTTACATGCCCATGTAATGATATTTTCATCACATTGTGTTAATGATCTTACCTGCTCCTTGCAGCCCCTGTGTCATTTTCCAAAGCATTTTCTAATCTCCCCCACAGGCTTAGTGGCTGCCCCTAAGTGTCCTCCTGCACTGCCTACCCCCTCGTGAGTGACTGCTGGCTTCCTCCTACCCTGCTGCAGGTGCTCTGTGAGGGGGAAGCTGAACCGCACAGATCACACACACGGGAAGTGTGCAGTGAGGCGCGGGTGTAAATGGCTGAGTGTCCCAGTGGGTGGCCCTGCCTCTTAGGAGGTGACCGGAGGCATCTTGTGTGCCGTGGACCAAGGGTTTAGGATGGCTCTCCACTGTGCAGTGAGAACTGCGCTGACTTTGGCCTTTCCCAAGGTGAACCTTTTCTTGCCCACTGTGGCCTCTCTGGAAATAGAGTGGACGCTACTGCAGATTCTTGCCAGTAGTCTCTGGTAGAAACACCCAATGTCATTTTTGCTTGGACAACTAAGTATGGAGAAGTCTTCACAAACCCTAATATAATTATGTCCTTTTTCACCTAATGTTATGGGCTTAAATCAGATTATACAGTGGACCCTGTCAACTCAATTTAAAAGATGTTTGCTAAATACTTGTATTTCTAGATATTAAATCAGATTCTGAATTGCTCAGGAATGGATAGTCATTTTCCTTGGCTAATGTATTAGTTTTCTGTTTCTTCTACTACATATTTAGTGCTCTAAAACAATGGCATAATGTTATCATCATACAGCTCTGGAAATCAGAAGCCCAAATAGCTTTTCCAGTGCTAAACTCAAGGTGTCAGTTGGGGTACACAATCCCTCTGGAGCCTCCAGGGAAGAATTGTTTTTCCCTTTTTGCAGCTTCTGGAAGCTGTCTGCATCCCTTGGTTTGTGGTCACATCACTGTAGACCATACCTCCATCATGGATTGTCTGGCTCCCTCCCCAAATCCAAGGACTCCTGTGACTAACTTGGGCCCAGTTTGATAATCCCAAAGAATCCTCTTCCTCAAGACCCTTAATCACATTTTCCAAATCCCTTTTGCACATAGGTATTGTGTTCACAGGTTCTGAAATCAGGAAGTCTTCATCTATGAAGGAGAACTTCCTGGTTACCATAGCTGCTTTAGGCTTCTTTGTTTTTGTTTTAGTGTTTTAAACCTGTGAGTCTGGAGTCAAACCTCATTCTAGTTCCATCCCCAGCCTTTGTTAGAAATACAACCTTAGGAAAGTTGCTCAGGGCATGGAAGCCTCAGTTTTATGATCTGTCAAGCAGGAAAGATAACACTGCCTTGTTTCCTGGGATTTTGAGGTTAATAGGCCATACTGTATGTGACTTTCTGTGCCTAGAAAAGTGTTTTAAAATGTTAGATATTATCATTGCTAATTTCATTTCCTTGAACTGGAAGCCCTGATGATACACCATTCCTTCTGAATTGGGGAAGTCTAGAGGTTTACAATGGCATATCATTGTTTTCTGAACAAAATTGTTTTTATTAACTTAAATTGCATAATTTTCAAAAAGGAAATCATAGAATAGTCTCAGGTTCAAAAACAGTCACAGAGAGTACTACACATTTTCAAAAACAGCTTTCAATTCCAAAAGAAATGTGTTTAACTCAGGGGCCGAGGATATTCTCCGAGATGTTCCCAGGCTTCCTTTCTGTCTCAGTGGGATCAAGGACCCCACTGGTGCCTGCACGCACAGTCTCACTGGAATCTGCTTCCTGTCTCATGGGAACCTTGGACTCCTCCTTAAGGTGTCAGCTGTGCCAGCTCGCCTTGGGACAGGTCTTGGCTCTCTCTAAAGGCTCATTTCATGCTGCTTCTTCCCCAACTGGCTTGCACCGTCAGCTTCCTATAAATTCAAGATGAGATGCTAGTTCGCTGAAAAAGTTTCAGGAAGATTATCAGCAGCAGTCTGGACTCATCTCCAGACTCCATTCTATGATGTCTTTCTGCTTCTTTGCTCCTCTCAGCAGGGAGCAGGTCCCCCCTCCACAGGAAGAGTCCTGTCTTCAACTGATCAGATCACAGGGTCTCCACACCACAGGAGGCTGATGGGCAGATTCCAAAACAGGGGAATAGGAAAACAGTTTAAAAGAATAAATGCAGTCGCCCCCTGCTCCCCAGTCCTCCAGCACACATCTGTTTGTGCAGACACAAGTGCTCACGCTCACGCAGCACACACACGAGACAGAAGCCCAGGCAGAATGAGTCGCAGGGCTAAGGAAGGATGCTCCTGGGAGGCGCTTTCTGGACCTGGGTCCAGGTTCGAGGATTCTCAACCTACAAATAAGACTCACTATCTACGGGCGATCACTGAGTGATACTGAAGCCTCCTAACAAGAATACCAGGAACCCGTGTCCAGTGACCACTGCTCACCCACTCGTCCTCATGTGGAGTACTGTTCAAAGATCAGTGCTTTTGCCTGTAAGAAGCTAATGTGAGACACTATGATCACACAGTAAGTTAGCTGTGTAATTTTACACCCACAGGATGGTCGCTGACCTACTGAGTTACATTCTGCAATTTAAGTTGTTATTGATTGCTGAGCATGGTGGTGCAGGCCTGTAACCCTAACGCTCTGGGAGACTAAGGTAGAACTGGAAGCTCAAGCCTGGCCGAGCACCTTGGTGACTTGCTGAGATCCTGCCTCAAAAATTAAAAAAAAATGTAATAAAGGGCTGGGGATGGAGCTCAGTGCAAAATGCTGGGTTCACACGTGTACACACACACACACACACACACACACACACCAGGATAGTAACGCTACAGAAGATTTAACTATTATAAGCCTCCTGGCAATAAAATTCTTGTGTAACCCATGTTTTAACACAGAAGTTGAAGCAGGATTGACACAGGGATAGATAAACCAATCCATGGGCCCAAATAGAAAGTCCAGCATGAAACCCTGGATGCATGGGAGTCAGAATCTAGCAGGGTGGTACAGGTCAGCAGGAGAGGACTGTGTCTAACAATGCTGCTGTCTTGCTGGGTGGTCACATGGACCTGAATATAAATTTCAGGTCACATGAAATTTATATCACATGTATCAAAATGTAAATACAGAATGTAAGTCTTCAAAAATGTTAGAATAAAACATAGGAAAACATTACTTTGAGATCACATGAAAATTGTAAAACATTACATACCCAGAGGAAGATACTGACAAATCCTTCCTCATTAAAGGTAAACACCAGGTTCATCAAAGACCATTTTTAAAAAGTGAAAAGCTGTTTGTGCCAAAGATGGCGGACTGGTAGGTAGCAGGAGAGGGACCTTCTCTGAGAGAGACAGCTTAAATGCCAGAATAAAACACCCCAGAGAGACCCAAACAGGGAGAGATGGACTCTCACAACCTATGAAGAAACTAAAGTGCAGAAAACCGCTCTAATATGAGGTCCTGGGACCACCATAAGAGAAGTTAAGATCAGCAAACACAGTGCACTCCTCGAGCCGCCTGAATCCCTGCCATAGACCTGACAAAGCGATCCGCGCGGAAGTGACTGGCTTGAGCCCCTGGAGTGTGGAGCTGAACAGCCCTGTGTGCAGCTCCCCCGGACAGGCCCTGCAGATTCAAAGAGATTATCAGGAAACTAAAGACTCCATAGAAAGCTGGAAAAAACTGCTTGAAAGAAACCAAAGATAGACTATCAAAAATTGAACACAGGTTTGCAATGTGGGGTCATGAAAGGGAAGATCTCTTAAAAATAACAAGGGAGCAGGCAGTAAAGATCCAAAGACTGGAAGACAACAAGAGGATCTATAACTTAATAAAGTATGTGAATGAAGAAGCAGGAATCAAAACAGAGGAATTACAAAGGCTATTCACAGAAATTATTAAGGAAAATTTCCCAAGCATAGAAAAAAGAAATGATATGCAGAGGTATGAAGCATACAGAACTCCAGCCACCTACAACCCAAACAGAGCTACACCCAGACACATAAAAATCAAGATCCCAGAAATTCAATATAAGAACAGAATATTAAAAGCCATCCGAGAAAAGAAACAGATCACCTATAAAGGAAAGCCCATCAAAATCATGGCAGACTTCTCAACACAGACCATGAGGTCAAGAAGAGCTTGGAGTGAAGTAATTCAAGCGCTGAAGGAGAACAATCCCCAGCCCAGATTGATGTATCCTGCAAAACTCTCTCTAGAAATTAATGGAGAAACAAGATGCTTCCATGACAGAGAGGAACTAGGAGAATTTGTGACCACCAGTCCAACCCTACAAAAAATACTGAAGGACATTCTAAGGAGAGAGAACAAGAATACGAGCATTGCAGGAACAGTGGCAGAGAGGCCTCAGTGAACAGAGCAAATAGTGGAGTGGAACAGAAATATAGACAACCAATGGCAAAAAAACAGAATAGCAGAAATAAGGCAGAGAAGATTGGCTGTAATCTCTAGTATAGAGGGCCTTGAAATAGTAACAGAGAGAAACACAGGCAGAGCAGATCAGGAGATAGGGCCCATTGAGATGCTCTATATAGGGAGGCTGTGGGACCCAAAACAAGCAGTGCACCCCATGGGACTGAAAGGGGAGGAATTGTCTAAAAAAGGAAGGCAGAGGATATTGTTAATTGGGTAACAAGATTTAAAATTTACATTATTCTCACCACTCTGCTTGGATGGATTACGTGCTGTTCTAGTTTGTCTACTTACACTAGACTTGAGGACATGGTCAGCTATCCCAAAAATAAGAGGATATATTATGGTAATCATCTCTAATTTCCTATCAACTTAATCTGAAGCCCTTTATAACTTATACTGTCTTACTATGACTGATCTTATTTGAATCTGGTTTGTTAGATTGCTACTCTCTATTGACTGATTTTATTTAAATCTGTTACGATTGATAGCATCAAATCTAAGAGTATAGGCAACTACACTGAAGATGACAAGATTCACTAAGATACCCACTCTGGTTTGATTATTACTTGCTTTTGAAGTCTTATAATGTCTCCAATGCTTCGCTTTTATTAATGTTGTTATATACTGCTGAGACATCATGGTAACCATTGTAGATCACCTAGTATTGCGGTTTTATGTGACTTTTTTTGCCTCATGCTTTTCTACGAATTGTTTTGATTTATCTTGCTTTGTTTTGTTTTTACCTCTAATACAGAAAGGATAGATACACAGTTAGAGACTCATGCATGTGTAGAGCTTATAAACAGTTTAGAAGAACCAACTATATAACACATGTTGAAATGAACAACTACTTTGAAGAAAAATAGACACTACAGTACCCAGTGCTGATTCCATAATGTCATGATGTGAAATCCAGCAAAACTATCACTTTTTGTTCAAAGTGATTTTAGCTTGCTTTGTCTTGTTTAAGTTCAACACATATGAAGGTATGGACAGCTGTTTTGAGGAGAATGAGAGACACTATGAGAGCCATTTTGGCTTCCCTAATGTCTGGTCTTGAAGACCTGAAATGCCCTCCTCGTCCTGCTCAGATCAATTCCATACTATGCTGTTTCATGTGAATTCCCTGTATGTGACAATATGGACAACTATTTGGAAGAAAACAAGAGTCAATATGATAGAGAGTGAATATCTCCGATTGTCTAGTTTTGAAATTTATGCCTCTTACATTGCTTTCTTGTGATCTGCTTTGCTCTGTTTTGTTGTGTTTAATTTTACCCTTTTGATATAATTGCATGTATATTTGAGTGGGTAAGATGGATGACCACATTGCTATTTTTTTTTGTCAGATCATGGAGCAGAACTGTTAACAGTCTCACTGTTTGAATGTTTACTTTACATGTTTTAACTTTGTAATTTGAACAACTATTTCTAAGAAGTCAGTATGTAATTTGTCAAGTAATAATTTCTTAGGATTTTTTGTTGTTCTTTTCCTTTTTTCCTTGGAATTCTGTATTGTTGCTATACTTTATTCTGTTTTGTTTAGTTTTTTCTCTTTAAATAAAATTAAAAAAAATAAATAAAAAGTGAAAAGCTGTGGTCTGCCAGAAAATGATTGTGGATTATAAATCCACAAATCAATTAATAAACTCATATAAATGTATATGTAAAAAGTGTGTAATAGAAAAGAAATTTGCATTTGATACTATATAATTTTAAGAACCAACTATTTTATTTATAATTTTTATTAGTGCATATTAAATAAACAGAATAAAGGGTTTCATTGTGACTTTTTATACATGCACCTAACATACCTTGATCATATAAAAGGACATTATAAATGTCAAATTTGGAGACTAGCACTGCCAGCCGCTGAGTTCATATCCACATCCCTAGGACAGGGGATGGTGCTCTGGGGCTCTGCCGGCCCCAGTTCTCCACGCCCAGCTTGTGCATCTCAATTAAGAGAGCCAAGAGTCTGCAGAGGAGTGGAGATTGTGCCAGGTGAGTTCCAGTGACCTGGGGAAGGTTGGAGACCTATATTCTGGCTTTCGAGTTTCTGGGGAGCTACTGGGATGCTGGACTGGGTCCAGCAGATTGTAGGGCCTCAGTCAACCATGCTCAGTGGCCTTGTTTCATTCCAGGAGGCAGAAACCTTGCATGAGGACTCTGGGCTCAATTGGGCTGGCCTGGGGACAGCTTGAGACCAGCGCTGCCAGCTGTTGAGTTCATATCCACACCCCTAAGACAGGGGATTGTGCCCCGGGGATTTCTCTGGCCCCAGTTATGCACACCCTGCTTCCGCCTCTCAATTTAGGGAGCCAAGTACCTGCAGAGGAGCTGAGACTGCTCCAGTAGCTGAGGGTGCAGGAGATTTGCAACACACCCAGAGGAAGCTTTGGAATACCACTCAAACCAAGGAAATAAAGAAAAATGACAAAAGGAAAGACCAAAAGCTAGGCTCAAATCACCAGCCCATCCCAAGAAAGCCTGGGAGCCATGTACATAGAAGAAAATAGAAGCCATACACCGGAAATGACTGAAATGATATCAACTGAAATAAAGAAGCAACTAGAGGAAGCTATGGAGAAATTCAAATTAGAAATAATTGCCCAGGTAAAAAGAAGTAGTGAAAGAAATAGTGAACACATCTAGTGAAAACACAGCTAAAAATTAGAGGAACAAAGCAAACAGATAGAATCCCTGAATGAACACTATAAGAAACAAACAGAATACATAAAACAGATTCAAAGAGATACAGGAAATCAAAAATTCTATTGAAAGCTGTCAAAACCACCTCAATGAAAGTGAAGAAAGAATTTCAGACCTTGAAGATAAGATTGCAGCTAGTGAACAGGAAAGACAAGATCTTTTAAAAATAACAAGGAATCAGGAAATAACAATTCAACAGCTGCAAGATGATGCAAAGAAAAATAACATTAATAGGGATAAATGAAAAAGAAGGGGACAGCCCAAATGATATCAAGAGGATGTTTACAGAAGCAATAGCTGAAAACTTCCCAAACATGAGAATGGAAACTGACATTTGGATTAGTGAAGCACATAGAACTCCAAATAGCCATAACCAAAACAAAACTACACCCAGACACATAATAATCACCATCCCAGAAACCCACCATAAGAACAGAATACTAAAAGCTGTTAGAGAGAAAACACAGATCACCTATAAAGGAAAACCTATCAGAATCACAGCAGACTTCTCAACACAAACAATGAAGTCAAGAAGAGCATGGAGTGAAGTATTTCAGATCCTAAAGGAAAATCACTTCCAACCCAGACTGACGTACCCTGCAAAACTGTCCTTCAAAATGGATGGAGAAATAAGATACTTCCATGACAAAGAACAGCTGAAAAACTTCATGAACACTAAACCAGCCCTATAAGGAATAC
>PVJX010002042.1:55525-140637 GCA_004027295.1 Dolichotis patagonum | reverse complement strand
TCCCCAGAACCAAAAAAAAAAAAAAAAAAAAAACCAAGAAAAAAACACAAGACTGCCTTGATCTCCTGCTACTGCAGGATAAAATCTCAGCCCCTCCGGGCCAGGGATTTAGCTCAGTGTCTTAAGCGCCTGCCGGGCAAGCGCGAGGTTGTGAGTTCGATCCCCGGTACCAAAAAAAAAAAAAAAAAAAAAATCAGCCCCTCACCTAACCCTCAAGTGCTCCCCCATCTGGCCCAGATCTTGGTTTTCAGTGAAGCACCCACCAGCCTGGTCTGTTGTTGTGTCCTGCTTGGCCTCCATTCAGACTGGCCTCTGAAACTGCCCTTTTCCCTGGGATTCCAGCTCCTGCCAGGAGACTCCTTTTCTCCAGCCTAGCCCTTCGAGTAGAGCCTCTTGATCTGAACCACAATGACGGCAAGCCGTGGCACCACACCCTTGTATGGTATGCACCCCGACTCCTCAGAATGTGTGGGTCCAATCCTGGGCCCACCACACCAGCCTCCCCTGTGAGGGACTGTGTTAGGAATTGCCTGTTAGACAATTTGTTAGGAATGCTCATTCTGAGGCCTCACTCTAGAATTACCAGGTCACACTCTGGAGAAAGGTGCATTTTAACCAGCCTTGAGGGTGACCCTGATGTTTGTGCACAGTTGAGAACCGCTGGATTGAGGTTGAGGCTCCAGGGCCCAGGCAGTGGGGTGTCCCCCTTCTTAGCAGCAAAAGTGCCCGAAAGTGCCTGAGAGAGAACTTAAGAGTTTTTCCCCGAGAAAAGCCAGTCATCTTTACAGCTTGGACCTTCCTTAGAAGCTCACTACACTTGCCACATGATATAGGAACACAGGAAGTGGCCTGTGTCTGACAATCTTTTACCTACAGGAGCAGTCACTTCCTCTGGTGCAACTTAATGGTTCCGTGTTCCAGGGGAAAGTCTGCATGGTAAGAACTGTGGTGTTCAGGGGGCTTAAAGGAAAAGGCTGCCCCATCCTTGCTTGATGATACGCAAAGAGAGAAGGATTCAAAAGACGCTGGGCCTGGGATTAATCCAGGCACAGGCACCCTGGGCAGTCAAACAGGGGCGGACATTGCTGAGTGGCAGAAGTGTCACCTGAGGTTAACTTTCACCCTGGGAGGGTAGTGTCATTGTCCCTGAAACATTCAGGGCCTGCCAGGAATGGCTTCAGGAAGCATTTGAACCACGCAGGGCTCCAGCCTTCCTAGGGGTTGGGCTATGCAAGGCCAAATGACAACAGCGACACCATGTGGCAACGAGGAAGTAGGGAAGCTGAGCTGCTGAAATCCCGGGGTTTTCTATTTGGATGAGAATTTATTGGCTTTGGAGGTGTATAAATCCCAGATTCTCTTACAGGTTAGA
The DNA here is from genome assembly GCA_004027295.1 of Dolichotis patagonum. Taxonomy (NCBI): domain Eukaryota; kingdom Metazoa; phylum Chordata; class Mammalia; order Rodentia; family Caviidae; genus Dolichotis; species Dolichotis patagonum. The sequence continues at coordinate 139,265 of PVJX010002042.1, read as the reverse complement.
GGGAAGGAAGAGCGTTGAGGTAAAACAGTGGCCTTTCTGCTTCTAAAACAGATTCCATAATGCAGTAAGCCTCTGCTCATCCATGGAGTGGAGCAACGACTAGGCATAAGGACTTTTAGAAATACTAACTTGTGACTATCCATTCAGTGGTCCCTTGGTTTGGGATGGGTATTGGTTTTAGGGACTTCACCACCACTGAAATCTAAGAAGCTCAAGTTCCTTATACATTAGCATAGTCCATCTGCCCAATGCTTTATATCATCTCCAGATTACTCCCCCCCCTCCACCAGGGGTTGAACTCACAACCTCACATTTACCTGGCAGGTGCTCATGCCACTGAGCTAAAACCCCAGCCCCTCCAGATTACTTTTAACAATACAACCTAAATAGTTGCCATACTGTGTTAATTAGGTATAATGCAAAGAAAAATGTCTGTATGTGTTCACTACAAATGCTGTTTTCCCCAAAATATTTTTGATCCGTGATTGGCTAACTCCACAGATACAAAACCCAAGAGTATGGAAGGCTGGCTGTATTCTTCCAGTGCCCCCACAACAAGCTGATAGCCACGGCAGGCTCTCCTGTTTTCTGTCTCTGGTGTTTTAATGAGCAGAAACAGTCTGAGGTCAGTGGCTCTTCCCACCCTTTGTAAAAACCTGTCTCCTTTGGAGAGCGATGGCTGGTTGTACAGTTAAGCCACCAGAGAAGACAAATGCCTTGGAGGGTGAGAGAACAGAGAGAGGCCCTGGACAGTGGGGATATCTGAGCATCCCACTCTGCCTTCATGACAGTGTCAGCTGGGGATGACCAGGGAAGGAAAAACACCAACAGAAAGGCCGGGAGCTCCCAGTCTCCACCAAGATTTCCATGTGCCAAGTGGGACAGGGAAGCAGCACAGTCACAGGGTCTGGACCAACAGGCATCTCGGTGGTGGCCCTGGGAGTGAGAAGGATCCAGACCACAGCTTCGATATACCGGGCTTTAACAGAGGAGAGACCCAAGGACAGCTGCCATGGGCATTCCCAACAGCCTGGGAGAGTAATGACTCAAAGCAGAACTGAATCATTTGAAAGAAAACAAAATTTTACTTTGCACACAGAGAGCATTTGTTGATGTCTGGCACCCAGATGCAGAATGAATATTAAATGCTATTGTTATCTTTGGTTAATGCCAGGGCTGGTATGACTCACAGAAGCTAGTGCCCCAACTCTCCTATAAACATTTCAACTTCAGGACAGATTCATTGCAAATCCCTGGAAAGGAGAGAGGCGGATTGTTCTCAGTAGCATCTGAGTTAGTTATCACAGGGCCCTGTGCTGTGGTTTATTGAGGACAATCTTGTTTTCCATTGTGAACAGAAAGTTGCTTCTTTGGGCTTGTTCTTGAAAGACACTTCTTTTGTTCTCAATTTGCATGCCAATGAGAGGCATTTCTTCTTCAAGGGAAAACAGTAATGGACTAAAGCTGAGGAACAAGCAACAAAAGACCCTTGAGCTGCTGTTATTCTTTAGTCCAGCTGTAGTAGACCCTGAACAGTTCTCCCAAGGTTCCTAAGAGGTTGCAGGACCCCACAAAGATGGAGAAGGAAGAGCAAGACCTTGGGTCTGAGCCAGCAGTGACTTACATTCCAAAGGACTCCAGAAAAAAAAATTTCCTGTTAGTTTTATAATCATCAGAACCAATTTAGAGGTTTGGTTAAAATTATATATGAAAATTTTTGTCCTAGCACACTGGTAAAATGTTCATGAGCAAGAACAGCTAAAGAGATCTGGGGAGGGAAGTGGGTGCTACCGTTAGTAGAGGACAGGAGTCAACGGTGCTGTTCAGAGCATCATTCTGTGAGTTAACAAAAAAAAATAACACCCTGTCCCATCTGATCACTATTTCTCTAATATTCTGCCAAGAGGTTCCAAGTATTTCCTCCGGAAACCACATAACCCAAGCCACCCAAAAATGGTAACCTCAGGCATGGCAATTTCTGCCACCAGGGGTCGCTCTTATGTCCCCAAAGGTCCCGTCCCCCCCCCCCCCCCAAGTCACTTTGAGTCTGAAGGTTTGGAAAAGCTACGGAGCTCTAGTTCATTCCCTTAATGCCTCTAATTATAGGCTCCCGGAAGTTGGGCTTTATTGGTCAAAAGGATTGTTTTAACCCGATCAAAGACCTAGTCATGAGTTGAACCCACAAGTAGTTACTAGTTGGCTCCAGTGTGCCTGGTCTATGTCCATGCTGGGGACTGGGCACTCAGGTCCACTGGCCCTCTGCTTGTGAATATCCCCAAAGCTATGGATCACAGCAGTACGGTGGGAGTTCCAGTAGGGAGCCGTGGCAGGGAATCAGGGCCTGGCTGAGGATCATAATGAGCAACCGCTGATGAACGAGCCACATCTGCGGGGCCACAGTCCACTGCCACCGTGTGACCTAGGAGCCAGGTTCCTTGGCTTGAGGAATCTCTGACTGAATCCTGTCTCGTGGTCCAGTGCCTCCAATGGACTGCTCTCTGGAATACATACCCACTGGCCTCAGATTAAGCCCCTGGGAAGCCTTGATCTTTCCCATGTTGAGTTGACTGTGAAGCTGAACAATTTGGAGTGCTGCTTTAATAGAAATCTGTAATTTCTTATTTAATCTTAGAGCAGGAAAAAAACCTATGAATTTTCCAACCTCTGCAAGCTTAGTTAATCACAAAGAAGGGTAAGGACCACTGCTTCACCGTCTTAACAGCAAGGATCATCTTACATGTTCAGTGGTAAATTTCCCCAAACAAACTGAGCAAAGCAAATGCTGAAACAGGCAGTGAGCTGGCCATGCCTCAGGCTGTGTCCACCCTCCATAGCTGGCCCCTACCTGGACAAGTCCACACCACCAGGGCTTCTGGGAGAATCTCCCCCCTTCTTGTTCCCAGGTGACCGCACAGATCTTGGACTCTGAGCTGACGAAGTCCGCTGAACCAGAAGAAAGAGAAATTGGAAAAGAAGTTAGATCAAAATCTATGAGAACACAGAAATGTTTTCAATAGGCCACTGGTTACCACACTCAAGATGATGGCTAGATACAAGCCATAACAACCTCCATGCCAGTTGAATGATTTACTTAATGAGAATCTCCTCCCCTGACCTGGAGGCTTCAGCCTCCATCTGTGCTTCCGGTAAGGCAACCAGAGCTAGAGGGCAGGATGGAGACAGTGCACACCTGAAATCCCCTTACATTCACACTTGTAAAGTGCCCTGGATCCCTCACTTTTAAACTATTGTTACCATCAGGAGCATGATTTTCATAGTTTATTGTATCTCACTAGTCATAATACAGTGAGTGGTATTTTTATATTGGGCTCCTGAATTTTAAAAATTGAAACCCAATTCCTGCTTCTTTGATGTCAGACAAACCTCAGCTACTAACTCCAACATCCAGGCCTTGCTTCCAATCACCACATTATCCACATTGAATAGTCTGCAGATAATTTGACAGCTAAATCTCCAGCCCTGGATTCCATGATCCAGGTTTCTTTCTAGTAATTCTGGAAAGATGTTAACACATTTAACAGCCCAGATAGAGGCAAACAACAGGTGGAATAAGGAGGCAGATCTGTGCTCTAACTAAAAAGGGGGGAAACTATTTCCTCAAGCAAAGGAGAAAAATGAAGGCTCTCAGTCAAGGGCTCTGACTCACCTCTGAAGAAGAACATAGGGCAAGCCTTTCTCCTCAAGCCCCTACCAGAAAGCTACTCTGCAAAAACAATACCAGTTCTTTCTAGTAGAAACAGATCTGAACAGTCAAATACAAACTGGGCACGGCAGGGCATGCCTGTAACCCTTGCATTCTGGACAGGAAGATTGCAAGTTCAAGCCCAGCCTGGGCAAATTAGGGAGACCCTGTTGCAAAATATAAAATAAAAAGAAGAGCTGGGGTTGTGATCAGTGGAAAAGCTCTGGGTTCAGTCAGTACTGCAAAAATTAATTAATCATAAAAGCAACTGAGCTGGGGATATAGCTCAGTAGTAGAGTACATGCTTAGTACGTGCAAAGCCCTAGGTTTAATCTCAAACATGCATAGACAAACAAACAAATGCAAGGAATAGAGCTAGCTCCATGAATGGCACCTTTAGTGCCCTTTTCAAAGAGCTTTAACATCCCTCTTATTCTTACAAAAACCCCTGTTTACTGAATAGACAGGTAAAACAAGGTTTTTTCATTTTCCAGATAAGAAACAAAGATTAGGTGGCTTCTACTCAGGTCTTCTGCTTTGAAGTCCAATGCTTTTTTCACAATAATATTACTATGCAACACGTAGATAGTATCTTTTCTGCTATAACAATACTAGCAAACCTAATACTATAAATATTCTCTATGTGCCTGTTCTTTTAAGCACTTTATATATTTACATTGATGTAATCCTTATAATTCCCTGTTACAAAGAAGAACACAGATACCAGCACAGAGAAGTCTCCGGCCCAAGGTCACACAGCTTAGAGGCATAGAGCTGAGATTTGGACCCAAACGATGGAAATTGCTTTATGATCTCTGCCATCTTGTTGCCCTGCTTCAAGTAACTAAAACAACCAAGTATTTACAAATAATGTGGACAAGAACCCAAATGTGAGGGCCAGAATCGATCCTAGACTAGTTCATGGCACAGAAGAGGCAGTCTATAAATATTTGCTGAATGTATGAGAAATCAATTATTCTAATTTTTCTGGTAGCCACTTCTACAAATCAAGGGACACATACTTAGCTCTCGGAGCTCTCGCATTTGTTCTGTTTCCTGCTGTGTCTTCGAGTCTTCCCTTCCAGTTTTCCCATCCTAGCAACAGGGTTAAGCCCTATTGCCTACTGGATTCCTGTTCTGTCAACAGGGGTCACTACAAACAGCATGCCATTCTAGAGTTACCCTTCACACCTCCAAATAGCAGCAGGATGGAAAAACCATCAGCAACCCTCACATGACCAAGGAATGCACGGCCCAGTTGCTTTTCAAATCTTTCCTTTGCTGCTACTGCTTTGGTAAACAGTCTTCCTTGACTCTGAATACCCCAGATCCCTGGGCTCTATTCTTTTACAAGCTCTAATCCTTTAAAGCAACATTTAAACAGTCACAGCAAGTTTCCAGTCCTGAAACATTCCTCTGTCAAGAGCTAACGCATTCACCATTTAAAAAATCAGTTTTCGTTGACTTTACTTACTCTTACATGGGCTGCGTTTCTCTGACCCTGGCAGTCAAAATTAATTAAAGCATGCTTAATTAGCATGGCTAACTCATGACCAAAGTGTCTACCCACATTGCCCACTCTTTGACTGAGGTTCTTGGGTTAGGGCAGGAGAATGCTGGGAAGTAGACCAAAGGTCATCCCTATGGCACCAGGAGTCGGATTTCAGAAGCAACTGCCAGGCTGGCCAAATAGGGAGGATGAACACATGCACTACACTGCAGCCAGCAGGCAGCCCATCTTCCCTGTCAAGGGAAGGCAACTGTTCACATCAGTTCTGCTAAGTCATCCTTGACCTGTTTTCACCTCCAGGGTGAACAGGAAAGACTGAAGTGACTCCACGACACAGCCATGACACTGGTCAAGGGGACCACCAGCCCTTGTGAGGTCCACAAAGGAAAGAGTGCACGAATGGGATCTCAGTCTTCCCTAAACGAGTGTTTTCTGACTTGATACAGTGTGACACGCTGGAGGAAATGAACAGGCTTTGGAGTCACAATGAGCTGAGTTGAGTTTTTGTTCTTCCTTTAAAAGATGGTGGTGTATGTCTGCAATCCCAGCATTCTGGGATACTGAGTTAAGAAGATCACAAGTTTGAGACCAGCCTGGGCAATTTAGAGACTATCTCAAAACAAACAAAAAACAGACAGAATGAAAGGGCTGGGAATCTGACTCAGTAGCTCAGTGCTGGGTTCGATTCCTAACACTGGGGAAGGCAAAAGATGGAGAAAATAATACAATCGTGTAGGGAGCGTGATTTCAATGACTACGCCTCACATATATGCACTGGAGTAAGAGGTGGGCTATGAGCTGGTATCTGTTAGAGAACCTGGGGGAGCTTCTCCCTAGGGCCTATCTGTACTGTCTGTAAATATACAGATATTCTAAGTAAAAAGTCTAATTAAAACAAAAGCTATAATTTCCATTCTCATGGAATTTAAAGTTTAGAGAATGAATGAATAGTATACATTCAATAACTGTCTGCCTTTCCTTGCTCAAAAGCATTTGGGTCCCAAGTGGTGGGCATTACCCTAAAATGTCCCAGAAACCTCAAAGATGCAAGAGTTGAGACATTGACTGCTTTAGTCAGCAGAGGATAGGGATATTTTTGAGACTTTAAAACCACGCCCAGTATTGAGGTCCTGCATGCATTTAATGTGTTAGAAGCAGTGTGTTTTAAGGAGGGTTGGACAAAACGCAAATCCTTTTGCTTGATCAGCTTGCCAACTCAAGATTGCTTCTCTGACTGTAAAATGGGGACCACAGTCCCTGCCCTTCCCATGTGAGTAGTTGGCAATGACAGGTGGCATGGAACCACACATGTGGGAGGGAGTCCCTATTCAAGGGGCTGGGTGGTCAGGGTAGCTGGCAATGTGCTACCATGTTTCCTTGGGTAGACTTGAAAAACTGCCCCAAAACATTATTATTATTATTAATTTTTTATGGCCCATAAGAATTCCTGTGTCCTGTGTCCAGAGGAATTCCTGTGTCCTCAGGCTACAGAAGCATGAGGCTTGACTCAAAAATCAAGGGGCAGGAACCTGAATACAATATTTTTATAACTGCAAATTTACCACCAAGATTAGCTGTGAGCCTTTGGGTTCTATATCTAAAGGTCCATAATCATGTTATCTATAAAAGGAGATCATAATCACAGGCTGTTTTGAGGGTTAAATAAAACAATATTTGTGTATCATTTAGCATATGACTAGATCACAGTAGACATCACATATGCTAGTGATTATTACTGTTTTTATCAGAAGGAGAGATTTAAAAGTCATTCACTGAGACCTCTGGTAGCTGTCTCAGCCTAGAGCCAGTCAATCAGTCTTCAAAAGAGCCAGTCTCTTTGCACACATTAGTGACTGTGCCGGTGACAATCAGCCCTGCCGCTAGGCCAGGGGATCTTGCTACTCAGCTGTGGAAGCAGACAAGCCCCATTAGAGAAGCTCTCCATTGTTATGTATGGAATCCGTGGTAATTTTCTTTTCTTGATTCCTTTCCTGTGAAATGCAGTTAAATCATCCGAAGTCCGCATACTGCTAGGAGAATATTGGAAAATGCTTGTTCCAGCATGTTATAGTTTATATCTAGATGTCGCCCCAACCAAAGCCTCATGCACTTACCGATGGGGCTTTGTGGAGGTTGTTGGATTATGGGGCAGAGTAGTTGAATTGCTGGTGGGAGATAGGACCTGGTAAGGAAAGATCAGTTGCTGTAGGCTTGACTTGGAAGATTACATCTCCCTTCACAGTTCCTCTCCTAAAGGCTATTTGCTTCCTGTCTGCCATGTTTTGAGCAGCGTTGCTTCACCACGCCCTGTGCCATGCCATCCTGGCTTGGATCTACACTGGACAATGGACTGAAACTTCTACAAAGTGTAAGCCAAGATAAATCTCTCCTCCTTCAAGTTGGCGGTGTGTCAAGTACTGTGTCTCAGGGACAAGGAAGGTGACTAAGAAACAGCGCTGTCTAGGGTTCTGGGTTCCTCAGAACTGAAGAAGACACCTTTTTGCTCCACTCAGCACAGATATTTATAGCTGTCAGTGACACACATATCGTGCTTATGGGCTGTTTATCTAGGAAGCAAAATATTAACAAGAAAAGGTTGACCTCAGTCTGACCGAAACAAGCTCTATCACCTTTCCAAAGGGTGACCAGACCCCAAGGATAGCTTATGTGGAACAGATTTTCCTCCCATCCTGGTCCTTTGTTTCTTGGATGCCAGAGAATTTGCACTGGCCCACAGTGCTGAGGCATCCCCAGGCGCTAACCTCAGTCCCTGGCTGCTTCATGTGCACTGAGCCAAGACCTGAAGAGATGTGGCTGGGAGAGTTCCGGGCAGGGAAAGCACACACACCAAGCTGGCCCTAGAGCCTGCTGAGCTTGGTGACCACCTGCTCACTGTCAGATTGGGGTGCAAACAACGGCCACCAGGGGAGAAGTTCAGCCAGGCCTTTACACCTGTCTTCTTGCTTCATCACGTTGACTACTGTTTCCAAAGTCAAAAATCATGTTTTCTGAAAGCCTAGCTACAGAAACACCCAGAGAGTGAAACTGTTTGAAAGGAGTGATTTTTAAAGTTAGAGCACTATAATAATAGGACTTAATGTCTTTCTCTGGCTCTCTACTCTTTCATAGACCAGGGTCATGACAACCTCATGGCCCAGGTGAAGTCCAGAAACCTGCCCAGGCAGGTTCGGTCATTGCTCTTCCTCTCTGGCATTTGGGTAATGAGAGCTCATGTGCCTTTTCTGGGCTCCCAGAACTAGATAACTATCATAGTCACTTTCATGACTTGGGATCACAGGCTGACACGGCCCTCATCTTACCATGGAGGCTTTCATGCCAGTCATGATGCCTGAACCCTAGGAAGGGATGTCAGGCAAAGGCTATGCTTGAACCAGCTCCATCACCACCTCTGTTCCAAGGAAGGACTTACACAAACCAGGATCTGACACCCAAGGGGGCGCAGGCTCACCTTGGCACAGCATGCAGCATTCCGCTGGCCTCTCCCACTTGGTTACACACACAACTTTCTGTTCCTTTCCAACTAGTATGTGTGCAGGAAGGCAAGTCCCCAGGGAGGAAAGGCCAGGGGTGGGTATGCTGTATCTAAGGAGGTTCAGTGCTGCCAGCCTGATGCCTGCCAGGAGGTCTGAGTGAGTCAGTCATGGCAGGGAAGCAGCAGGAGTAACAAGCAGGACTCAGAGTGAAGTGAAAACAGCTTCAGGGTCTGATTTGAGGTCCAAAGGCCTCAGCCCACTAAAAGGAAATATCCACAAACTGATAGATCAGGCTTCAGTGTGGAGTAGGAATTTTTCTGTCAGTGGCTTCTCTTCCCTTGGAATGCAGAATGGAAACTAAATCCATATTACTAAATTTAATGCTAAATAGCATTCATACTGGTGAAACAAAAATAAAACAACCATGACTGGTCAGCAGGATCCAAAAGTTGAACTACTGTGATGTTATTAAACTTCACTTCTTGAATAAGAGAAAACACTCAGTAATTCGTTCAACAGTTTAGTTGTTGCCAATAAATTTCAAAAGCAAATGCAAGTCACATAATTTGTTGGCCCACTGCCAAGAGGCTCAGAGAAGATGCTGATGCCTCCACTTCCCTTAGTGACTGCGCCAACATCTTGCCACCCAGGGACCCTATGTTCCCCTCCACGTCCCAGGCTGCTGCACACACCTCTGTGTCATCTCACCTATTCTCCATCCTCACACCTTTCTCTGCCCTCAGATCAGCAATCCTCACCTTTCTCAAATATCTCAGGACCATCACAGAACAGACCAGTAACCTTCCCACCTTGCCAAACTCCTGACTCTCCCCCAAGAACCCACTACCCTGCAATTCTGCCAAGGGCTAGCTGATTTTTTCACCACAATCACAGAACATCAGGCTTGGCAATGGAGAATTTATTGTCCTTTAATGTTACTTCTGAGCCATTTTGTCTCTCCTCATCTGAAAAGCCAGAGCAACTTTTGTGTCCTGATGCCACAAGGAGTACCCCCTTTCCTCCTCCCACAGGGATGTACTGCACCCCCAGGCACGTCCCTCTGGTTTCCTAGGCATTTTTGCTCTGTATTATCCCAGGTCCTCTGCATCCATCCAGAATAGTGAGCCATGGAACTGTACCCTCAAACATGGTGAAAAAGTAAATTTCATGTTATTCATTAGCACAATAAAAAAGAAAGATAAACAAAAGAAGTAGCCCTGTTTGAGTAGGAATATTATGGACTGTTTACTTGTTGACTGGTTTATTTTCAGTTTTCCTTATGGAAAAGGGAAAAGACATTAGGGCAGGCCATGACTGAATCATTCAAATGCTAGAATAGAGCCTAGTAAACAAAAGATATTCCATAAGCTGTTTTTTAATTAAATTAATGTCAACTGCTACAAAAAATAAAAATAGTACATGTTAAAGAGTGTATTAGTCAAAAAAAAAAAAAAAGAGTGTATTAGTCACCTTCCTGTCACTGGGACAATACTGGATAGCATAAGGAGGAGAGGTTTATTTTTAGCTCATATTTCCAGAAGGTTTAACTCATGGCTGCTTGGTTGGCTCCAAGGCAGGAACTGTACAGAAGAGCAGGGTGGAGGAAAACTTCTTACTCTATGCAGCCAGAAAGTAGAGAGAGACAAAGGGGGAGCCATGGGCGAGTTCACACTCCAAGTGACTCATCTTTCTCACCAGGCTCTACCTTCAAACAGCTCGTTCAGCTACAAAGTCATCAGTGGATAAATCCACTGATGACTGTAGTACTCCCGTGATCCATTCCACTTCCAAAAGCCCCACATCTGAACATATGAGACTTTGGGGGACATGTTATCTAAACCATAACCATGGAGTACCATGTGATGTTTTAATATACACACATATTATATAATACTTAGGTAAGGGTAACCATATCTATCTCCTGAAACATTTATCATTTCTTTATAATGAAAACATTTGAAACCCTTTCTTCCAGCTTTTTGAGATGTACAGTATGTTACCTGTAACTTGCGGCTTCTTATTTCTAAATGTAACTTAATACCCGTTGACCAACTTTATCCCTTTCTGGCCCATGTCACCACGCTCTGGTAACCACCATTTTATCCTTAATCTTTGTGAGATCAAGTCTCACGTATGAATGAGCTGTGTAGTGCTTTTCTTTCTGTGCCTGGTTTATTTCACTTAACATAATGATCTCCACTTCCATCTGTGTTTACTTATTGGCTTGTTATTTGTTCACTCACTTGCCCGGCTCCCCACTGGGTGTAAATTCTATGAGGCAGGAACCTTGTTTGTTTTGTTTGTCTATGGATCTCTAGCATCTAAAGGGGCTCCTGCCACTTGGCAGGGAAAACGAATGGCCCCTGGCTGGGAGTTTGTAACTGAGCTTTTGAGTTCTGCTCCAAAGTGCTGTGCCAGACCACCATGCTCCTCCCCTGGTAGAGGCATCTTTAGGAGCCCTGGACTAAAGGCCTCCAGACTGGCTTCTTGCCTCTACCCTCTCACTGATCAATAGCAGTGGACAATTGCCTTGCCCTTCTTAATGACCACATAAAACTGAAAAATGATGGAAGGGGAACAGATGGGGGCTTACTTCTCACTCTAATTGCCAAACATTTCTCCCAGAAGCTTTACCACCTAAGGCCACATAACGCAAGCTGCACTGATAGGTAATGGGTGAGCTGGTGGTCTTGATTCTCTCCTCTCAATTTCCCCTTGACCCTGAGCCCATCCTTGAAGCAATGCTAGAAGCTCCAGGATTCTCCAGGAAAGTTTGAAAACCACTAGCCTGGCCATTCTTTCTGACCCTCTGGAGACCAGAGTTCTGTGACCTGGGATGATTATCCTTCTGAGCCTCTTTCTTGGACTGTAAAATGAGGATAATCACCTGGTCTACGTCATGGGATCCTGAGGAGAGCCACCTAAAGTCACATGTGTGTAAAAGCTTCAATACTCTGTGCAAGTCGCTGTGTTGTTTCACAACATCAAATATCACTCCTTGCTGGAATATGTAGAAAACACACTTACCTGGCAGCTTCTTTCAGATGTAGAGCAGCTCTTTCTTAAAGCAAAGATCATTTATGTGGAGGGCTGACACACCTGGACAGGTGTGACGGGGATTTCAGAGCAGGCCTGTGAGAAGCTGGGTACTTTCCTGCCTCCCCCACCCCCACTCACAAACACACACTGCCCTCCACATCCTCCACAGGAAACCCGCTGTGAAACGGAGGCAAGGCTTCTTCATTTGTTCCCTCCCTCCAGCTGATAGCCGACACCTCGAGCACAGCAAAAACTGAACTCAGCTAAGTGCGTTATTGCATAATGACACCAACTGCTAATTCCAAATTTAATGTATTTTTATGACAAATGAGTCATAAAATCAGTGGTGGCAAAGCCACCGCACCATTCCAAGCCTCAATCCAGGACAAAGGAAATCACAATACCAGAGTCTGGAAGGATTAGTTCGGGCTCCCAGCATCTGCGTTCCATTCCGTTAACAATATAAACCTTATTCAGCATCTCACAGCATATCAACCAAGCCAGTTCTTGGATACACACACCAAAATGTTATTTCTAAAAAGCTAAACATGTACAGTGGATTTCTACTGTGTTTTACAATTTACTGGGGGTGGGTGGGAATAAGCGACAGAGAAGAAGGGAGAGAAAACCTAAACGTTCAAACACACATGTCACACCACATGCTTCATCCCTTTAGATGCTGGGGAGGCACCATGCAGAACACCGCATGCCCCATACCTGCAGAGGCTCGGGGTTTGGAGGCCACAGGATGACGTTATGCAAGCTAGCATCCTCCTGCTGAAGACAAAGGGGTCTCACTGTCAGCGAAACCACGGGAACAGGCACCCCACAGGACCTCTGGCTTCTATTCCCATGCTGAACCCGTGCAGTGTACTCCTGCCCTGTCTGTGACCACACACATGAAATCAGAGAAAAGAGAGGAAGCTGCGGGCTGAAGATGGTTGAACATGATAAGGGCTAAGTCTGGGCAGGCTAGTTCCCATCCTTTGCCTGGGTGACATGACTAGTCTGTGACGCTTAGTCTTTATTCTGCGCACAGAATATTCATTCAGGCTCATCTGTCTTTCCAAGAGTTCTCTTGTAAACAGGATCCAGGGACCCCAAGTGTATCTTCACAGATCAGAAGCCTCCAGAGGAGAATGGGAGCCTGGGTAGGAGAGGGGAGCATGTGGAGGCAGAGAAACCAGTCTGGAAGTGTCAGCAATGGTCCAGGTGTGGGATGGAGGTGGCAAGGGGGAAAGCTGTGAGACAAGATAACAGAACGGATCTGTGCTGCCTCTTTGTATTTTGAGAAACTGCTCCGGCTATGTTGATGCACGATGATCAAGCTGGGCCTGCCTGTGCCCCACAGGGCGATAGTCTATGGTTTGGGCTAACTGCAAGAGAATCCTTTAGGCTGGGCACAATGACTGATCACAGAGAGGAGGACATGTGGCACAATCAGGGATGGTCTCATTCCTTGGAGGGGGTGGCAGTGGGGCTGGACTATCTGAAAGAAACATGGAAGGACTGGGCTGCCAGAGGTATCATTTCCTTTTCCTAGTCTGATGAAGCTCCCTGAATACTAAGACGTTACAGGGAAAAATAGAGCAAGTTCCAGAGAGAGCTGCTGTGTCATCTTTTGAGTCTCTGGACTTGGTCGGCATTGGGAATAGAGCTTGAAGTCTCCTCAGTTCTTTAAGCCAAATACCCCTTTCTCAACTTAGAGTCATTGGAGACAGGTTCGCAAACACCCAAAACCTTAATTATACTAAAAATCAGGAAATCTAAAGGGACATCCATTCATTAATTGATTAATAGACAAGGGGCGAAGCTGGGCGAAGCCAGGAGTGATCTCCAGCTTAGTCTTGGATCACAAGGTACATCAATCTACCCAGGAGAAGGAACGCAGGAGCAAGAGTAGAGTCAGGGAGAGAAGCTGAGCTAGGTTTGAGGAACTCGGCTAGCTGCGGTGATCCAAGTAACAATATCCAGGAAACGTGGAAAGACAACCTGGAACCAGCTCCATGGGGTCAGCAACCAAGCATTCCAGCACTTCTTTCCTATTTGTTTTTCTATGGAAGGCAAACCATGTTCCAGTCCTGGAATCCCACAGGCGATCCCTTAGAGTCCTGCGGGCTCGTGCCTGGCTGAGTGTGGAGATGTGAAACTTGCAAAGCTGGGGAAGCATCTCCTGACTACTCCAGTAGGACAGAAACTGAGAAGGGAGGATGGGCTTGGGAGCTGGTGGGACGTGCAAAGGGAGGGAAGAGATAACTAACAAGTATGGGATAAAGGTATTTAAACCCCTAGAGCATTTTGAGATTTCTGATTAGTAAAGCTTTGAAGCATTAAAATAGTCCTTGTTTGCAAGGACGGGTGAGATGGGCCCTCATGCCACGATAAGAGAAGTTTAGTTGCTACCACCTTTCTGGCAAGCATTTTGGCAGCATAAGAGCAAAAACCTTTCAAAAGTTCTTACCCTTCTCTTGAAAGCAATTCCATTTCTGTGAGTCTATGCTAGCTAAACAATAAGCATTTCATTCTGGGCAAGGTGGTTAAGTAAAGATAGTGTGGAGAAAAAGGTCAGCCACCCTAAACTTATATTCATGTTGAAATTCGCCTCAGGTCAGGGAAGCTAACCCACTACTCTCAGGAGTTCTGTTAAAGCAGTCAAGGCAAATGTTCCTCTAACGCAGGAGTCCTCAACCTTGGCACTGCTGATGTTGTGTTCTGGGCAACTGTTTGTCATGTGAGACTAATCTGTGCATTCTAGAATATTTTGCAGCAGATCTGACTTCTGGGTATGAGATACCACTAGTACTTCAGATCTGCAGTGTTAACTAAAATTATCTCTGGACATTGCCAAACACCCCCTGGAGGACAAAGACACCCTTGGGTCAGAACCACTGCTCTATCCTGTTTGTAGCTAACAGCGGCCTACAAGGAGTTTGGTATCCAAACAGATCCATGAGGTCTCAGGGGAAAAGTTGAAGCTGAACTTCTTGGTTTGTTAATGAGGACGAACAAAGGCCAGGGAGAGCTCTAGATTGATGGGATGTCTTCCTGCACTTGTGGGAGACCCAAGAGGAGGACCTGAGCCAATTCCAGCTAGCAGGTACATTTTTGGCCCATGTAAGGTTTAAAAATAATAGTTGCCAGCATTTTTTAAATGGAAGTTTTCTCTTGCTCGATTTTCTAGAAAAGAGGGGAAAGCACTTTCAACTCATTGTGTGGGGTTAGTATTACCTCAATACCAAACCAGATCAAAATGAAAACTACAGAACAACATTTCTCATGAATTTAGATACAAGACCCTTCAACAAAATATTAACAAACAGATTCCAACAACATATCAAAGTAGCTATTCATCATGGCCAAGAGAAAACCATTCCAGGTGTGCAAGGTGGGTTAAACATATGAAAACCAGTATAATTCAGTCTGTCAGTGTAATTGGTCACTACAATTCAAGATACTGTCAGATCAAAGATACTGTGATGATATCAATTGATGCACAGAAAGCATTTGACAAAATCCAACACCTACTCTTGATTTTTAAAAAGTCATAAGCAACCTACAATAAAGAGACACTTCAACTTGATTCCTAAAAAAAAAAAAAAAAAACCACAGCTAATATTTTGCTTAATAATGAAAGACTGAACGCTTTCATCTTAAGACTGGGAGTGAGGTAAGAGTATCCACTCTCAGTCTCTTAATTAGTACAGCACTGGGAGTTCTTGTCAGTGTAATAGTAGGAAAAAAAAAAGGAAAAGAAATAGAAATCATACAGAATGAAAAGAAAAGAAAAAGAAAATTATACCTGTTTGCAAATAACAACACTCCATATATAGAAAGTCCCAAAGGATCAACAACTAAAAAATAACTTGGAGATAATAACTGAGTTTATCAATGCCCTACAATATAATAACAGTGTGTAAAACTCAGTGCACTAACTATATGCATAGGGACACTAAAATTATAAACATGAGAACATTTATAGTCACTCCAAAGAAAAAGTAACACTTAGGTGTAACTTTAATAAGACATATATGGGATCTGTTTAGTTAGAACCACAAAATGGTGATGATCCCTACATCCCTAAAGATGATCCCTGCATAAATGGAGAGACACATCATATGCTCGTGGGTTACAAAATTCAACACAGTAAAGACATAAATTCTCCTCAAATTGATCTATCAATTTAACGTAGTTCCTTGCCAATTTCAGCAAGTTTGTGATAGACACAGGTTTATTCTAACATTTATACGGAAAAACTATGGATTTTGGAGTAGCTAAAACAATTTTGAAGAGCGGGGTATGGTGGTGCATGCCTGTAATCCCAGCACTTGGGAGGCTGAGGCAGGAGGATTGTTGTGAGTCTGCGACCAGCCTGGGCTACAAAGTGAGCTCAAAGCCATCCAGAACTGCATAGTGACACCCTGTCCCAAAAAGACAAAAAAAAAAAAAAAAAAAAAAAAAAAAGTGGGGAAAAAAAGGGATGGGGAGAGGATGTGGGATGCAACTCAGCACTGAGAGAGAGAGAGAGAGAGAGAGAGAGAGAGAGAGAGACTTTGCCTGACTTTATGATGTACTATATAACTATAGTAATGTAATGAAGACATTTAATGAAATACAACAGAGAACCCAGAAATAAGTCCACACAAATATGTCCAGTTTTTCCCAAAAAAATGTCAATTTTTTCATAAAGGTGTAAAAGCAATTCAGTGGAGAAATAATTTTTTCAACAAATGAAGTAGAGAGATAGATATTAATGAGCAAAATAGCAAAAAGTAAATGTCAGGCTCAAGAGAATGAGACTATAAACCACAGACTGGGAAAGAATATTTGTAAAAGATGTATCTAAAAGAGGACCACTATACAAAATATCCAGAAATCTCTTAAAAGTCAGCAGCAAGAACGCCAATAACCTTAACACACAACTCACCAGAGGAGATACACAGAGGGTAAGTAGCCTATGAAAAGTTGCCCTTTGCCATCAGGAAATGCACATTAAAGTAACAGTGGGGCATTGCTAAAAACCTATGAGAAAGTCTAAAATCCAGAACACTGGCAACCCTATGCGCTGGTGGATATGTAGAAGAATAAGAATTCTCACTGATTGGTAGTGGAATGTAACATGGTAAAGCTACTTTGGCAGCAGTTTGGCAGGTTCTTATACAATTAAATACAACCTTATCATATGATTCAGCAATCACACTCCTTGGTGTCTACCCAGAGGAGTTCATATCTAGGTAAACACCAAAATCTGCATGCGGATTTTTATTGCAAGTATTATTCAAATTTTGGAAGCAACCAAGGTATTGCTTGGTGGACTTACTGTTTTCAGTAGAAAACTAAAATGTGGTATGTCAAGACAAATAAAAAATATAAAAAGGGCCGGGCATGTAACTCAGTTCAAAGGCCCTGGATCAAATCCCCAGTAACACACACACACACACACACACACACACACACATACAGAGTTTGATCTGTAAAAGACCCCGTTAAGTGGATGAATGATAATTATGAAAGAAAATATTTGCAAACCACAGCCTGACAAAGAACTACTCTACACTATATAAAGAACTCTAAAAACTCAACATTAACATAACAACAATAACAATCCAGTTAGAAATTAGGCAAAAGAGGCCAGGCATGGTTGTGCACACCTGTGAGCCCAGCATACAGCAGACTGAGACAGGAGGCTTTCTGCAAGTTTGAGGCCAGTCCAGGCTACAAAGTGAGTTCAAATTCAGCCTGAACTGCCTAGTGAAACCCTGTCTCCAAAAAATAAAAAATAAATAAATAAACAAAAAATAAAAGCATAAGATCTGAACACATATTTCACCAAAGAGACTAGTTCCCTGTTATCCATAAGGGATACATTCTAATATCGCCAGCAGATGCCTAAAATGTTTCATAGTGCCAAATCTTGTTTTTACTATACATATTGCATACATACTTTAATAAAGATTAATTTAAAAATAAGACACAGTAAGAGATTAACAGCCATAACTAATAATAAATTATAACAATCATATTTTATAAAAGCCTGCAGCCTGGGCTTAAAATAAAATACATCTTGGGGGTGTAGCTTAGTAAGAAGGCCACAGGTTAAATATCTACTACAATATATATACATATATATATTTATTTATAGAAATGTGTACATTTAATACGTTCAGACCACAGTTAATGGTGGGTAACTGAAACTTCAGAAATAGAGATCATAGATAAGGGGAACTATTATCTACAGATGACAAACACATAAAAGTTTTTCCGTATCACTATTCATTGATGAAATGCAAATTAAAACCCTAACAGAATTGTACCAGCAAGTAGTGACAACACGAAATGATAGCCAGGATGCCAGGGAAACTGGATCACTTATTGCCGGTGAGAATGGAAAACAGTATAGTGACTAGAAATGATTTGCGAGTTCTTTATAAAATTAAATATGCAATCAGCATTTGACTCAGAAATTGCACTCTTGGGTATTTATTTTAGAGAAATGAAAACATCTACTCACATACACAAAAAAAAAAAACTACAAAAGTATTCACAAAACAGCCCCAAACCAGAGACAGCCCAAGAGTGCTTGAAGGGGTGGATGATACGATGAATTGTATGGAAATCCCATGCTGAGGAACACTATTCAGCAATGAAAAGAATGAACTATGGCTACAGCTGCGTACAACAGCTTGTGTGCGTACTGAGGGAATCCTGCCGAGTGAAAAAAAAAAAGCTAATCTTAATAGGTTTCACTCTGTATAATTCTACTTTTTTAATATTCCTGAAACAACAATATTATCGAAACAGAGCTGACGAGGCAGAGATAAGGAATACAAGGTGAGAGGGATGAGGCCAGGCATCTGTTTGTTGATGCAAATGCTCCGTCATCTGGACTATGGGATACTGTCAGATAGTTTTGTGAGACAGGAAAAGTAGGGAAAGGGCATACTTGATCTCTCTGCATTGTTTCCTTAAACTGTATATAACCTCATGGCTTTTAATTTAAAAGTTTATTTTTGAAACATTTAAGGTTTCATAGAAAAATACAGGTTTTTACTTCTTTTGGAGAAATGGGAAAATTCTATAACACGGGGCCATTTTCTTAATGGCGGCCGTCAGCCACCCTTTAACCGTAATAGCCCCTTTCCTATCATCTCGCACCCACAATTATTCTGTTCGCCTGCCTCTAAAGCCCCTGAGGTTTGCCAGCTTTTCTTCTGACAATTTCTGTTTTGCTGATTGAGAAAAGAAGATTACTGGGTGGGGGGAGACAGAGGAAAATCAATTGCACAAGGCTGGCTTTCAGATCCAGGGTTCACACGTGAAGAACTCAACACCATTAATCCAAAATTTCCAATCTATGTGAAATAAAAGGCAAAATATTTCCTCAATTTTGTTATGTTATTTTGGGGGGTGCTATATAATTATTAGCAAACTGAAAATGGATAATAACTGAATTTGAATATATTTTATCATCCCAGCCTCATGCACAATTAAGCAATTAAAGTCCACTCTTCAATTCTGAAAACCTTGCCCAGCTGGAGAACAACACTTCAGATTTAATCTCTCAGCTCTGATAGCATTTAAAAATCACTTTTCCTGGCTTAATTTTATATAGAGGAGGAATATGGAAAAAAGTTTTTATTTGAGCCTCTTCTGCTGAACCTGTCAAAGTTGATGAGTAGAGAAAGTCTGGAGAAAATGTGCCAAGTTCTCATTATGCCAGTTTTAAAAGCACAGAATAAAAAAAGAAGAATAAGTGTTCATGGTTTATGAAAACAGGAAAATCCTCAAAGAATTCTGAGAAGGCAATCCAGAGACACCTGCCTACGTGCCTGCGTGGATCTGGCACAGGCTCTGTCTTCACTTGCTTCTCTCTGGCAGAGACATGATGCCAGGGAGGAAAGGACATATCCAAGGTCAGTTAAGAGAACTGTGCAGTTCCAGGGAGAAGCTTGACACCCACCTGGTGGTCCAAGGTGCTGCTCTCGTTGCCCATGGTGAATCAGGACGCCCAAGGTCCGTCAGACTTTTGTCAGAGGCCACTGGAAGAGATGGAAGGGTGTAAACATCTGTAACATGGAAGACGTTCTGAGGCTTCCTCTGTCGGCTCATCTCCCTAAACTCAAAAGCCAGATGATGGCAAATGTTTATCTCTGCAGCCTCATCATGGAAAATTACTTTTGAAGGTTTTTCTTTCGTAAAATACCACCCAGACTTCTTTCAAAACAA
The DNA here is from genome assembly GCA_004027295.1 of Dolichotis patagonum. Taxonomy (NCBI): domain Eukaryota; kingdom Metazoa; phylum Chordata; class Mammalia; order Rodentia; family Caviidae; genus Dolichotis; species Dolichotis patagonum. The sequence continues at coordinate 119,296 of PVJX010002042.1, read as the reverse complement.
GGGCTGGTGTTTTCATTCCCCACCTTGGGGTTGACAGACACTGCTGAAAGGCAAGTTTGTTCCTGAGTCTGAGTTAGGGCCAGCAGACACACGTGTGTATATGTACGGGGGAGCTTAAGGAGCGCTGCTCGTGGGTATTTTCTGTTTCTAATTGTGTTCAGTTGGGAAGTCAGTGTGGCTGGTTTCTTACCGCTGGTGACAGTAGAACTCAGCGCCAAAGATTAGGAAGCATGAAATTCACTTCTCTACAATAACATATGGTTTTCATAGTTTTTACTCTAAATGCTTGTTTCAGCAATCAGTTTCACTTCTGCACATGTTTCTATGGAAGCAGAATGATTTTCTTGCTGAGGAAGATCACTAGTTGGCACCAGACAAGAAACGGATAATCCTGTCAATCCTGTCAATCCTGTCAGGCTGCTGAAGCAACCGGTATTGTTTCATAGGTCTCATTCGGTGATGCTTTATTAACTATTATCATAATTAGGACATTTTCTCACGTCATTTGAGGAGCTGACTATTGTGCTGACATCATGCACCTGTGATCATGAGACCCTAAAGCAAGCAGGACTGAGACGTTACCTCCACTGTTTCTAGATTCAGTTATAAAACTTGAAACATTAGAATATTTTAGGGCTGGGGCCTTAGAGATTGTCAGTACAGTTGAGAAAGTGAGGCTAGAGAAGTGAAGGAACCTGCCAAGGATCCAGCTTTTGGAGACCAAAATCTAGAAACAGATCTCTGTCTCTGCCTCTGTCTGTCTGTCTGTCTGTCTCTCCCCTAACCTGGGGTAATGGGTATTTAACCCAGAGCCTTATGCGTGCTAGGCAAGTGCTCTACCAGCCTGCCTCCTGCCTTTTAATTCAAGATTTGTTCCACAGAAATAGAGCTTTCATCACAGTATTTTTTCAGAAAACTTGTACTTATTTATTGAACCATCATTGATGGAGTAACTAGCACATGCTAGATGTACTGAATAATCACTAAAATTAAAATGTAAGTATTGTGAGAGGTCCCAATTAAAATGCCCCCAGAGAACAATGTAAATAATGTCACCTCTGTGTTCAATTCTTTTACTCGTAACTCCTTAATTGAAAGTATACTATCACTTTCTTATCATTTCCTATGGACACACATACCATCTCATATAAAATCGATCACTCTTTTTCCCGTTCGTTTGGAAGATGTCAGATGATGAGGAAATAATGTTGAGGCTACATCCGTAATCACAGCTATGTGTGCGTAATCACAGCCAAAATAAAATAAAAAAAAGTTTTAAAAGGCTGCAGCTGTAGCTCAGTGGTAGAGCACTTCCCTGGCATGCATAAGGCTCTAAGTTCAATCACCATTATCACCTCCCAAGAAAGAATGTTGAGTGTTACCATCATTATGCCTTTGTCAGTTATTAAACTCTAATACTCATTCAGCAAATAAACTCAATAATTTTGTTAAAAAGCAAGGCATCTTTAGTTTTTTAAGCAGACTAAACAGAAAAACTGCTCTGGTGAAGTATAAATTTCAGATCCACAAAAGGAAGGTCTGGGTGCATCTGGAATTCTCACAATTCCAGGGTCTCTGCAACTCTCACTGCCCAGATCAGAAAGGAAGGTGCCCACAGTTCTGCCATCTGCTTACCTTTGAGGATGGTCCGAACTTCGGAGACTGCAGCCCAGGGAAAACGTGCTCTCCATTAATTAAGACTTTCTCCTCATGCATCCAGAAGCATATGAGGTCTAAGCCAAGAGCCTGACACACCTCAACCAGTTGGACAAACAGTCTGACTCGACGCTGGCACGGGCACAAACCAGCTGCGCTTCATACCTGAGCCATGGCCCGCTGAGATTATACAAGCTTTCCCAAGCCTGCCCACATGGACTCTGCATTTCCAGCCCAACCTTCCTGAGGCCTTTTGCACAGAGGATTTTTCCCTGTTATTACATCAGAAGAGCTCCTTTTAGAAAAGGCTTATCCTCGCTAAAGCAGCGCCTGCCATTTGATTGGCTGCACCTGACTCCAGGACTGTCCTGGGCCAGGAGCACAGTGGCAAGAATCACAGGCTTGCCTTTATGTAACAGTACAGGCAACAAAACTCTCATTCTAGAAAACAGTCAAATGCTCATTGAGCTTCTTGTATGCACCTGAGAAACTTCCATGGAAAGACAAAGAAAACTTGTGAAACTCCAATGACGCAACAGTCTGGCATTTTGTTAGTGTGTGCAGAATGTATTCACCCGGGTGTGGCTGGTGTGTCAGTGACTGAAGTCATCAAAAGCAGCAGGCATGTCTAGATTGCTGATAGGAAGTCTGCCTGCCCCTGGATGGAGGAGGCCTTGTGGATTTGTAGGACTGTGAGTACGCACCCGAAGAACCCTCCTGCTCAGTCACTTTGCAACTCCAGGATTGTGTGTGTGTGTGTGTGTGTGTGTGTGTGTTAGAGTGCCAGAAATTTCATTTAAACAAAGTCTTCTGCAGAGGCCCACTTGCTGTCACCAAGTAGGACTACTCAGGAAAACAAAACAGCATTTCACCAAGGCTCTCTGGAAATCAGATATCTTGTTTAGCTTCTTGGAGGTATTTGAGAAACACTAGATGAGGAGGAGGAGGAGCTCAGTGACCCACTTAGGTTGGTTCATCGGAGTAGAAGTACACATGTTTCGAGGGATGAGTGGTTAAACACAACACAGTCTAGACACAAAATGAATTATTCAACCATAAAAAGGAATGGAGCGCTGGTATATGCAACAACTCCAATGAACCTCAAAAGCGTTACGTAAGTGAAAAAAGCCAGATCATGTATTATGTGATTATATTTGTATGAAAAACTAGAATAGGCAAATCCACAGAGACAGAAACCAGATTGGTGGTTGCCAGAGGCTGGGAGGGGGAAAATAAGTGCTTAATGAGTGCAGAATTTGATTTTTTGGCAATGGGAGTGTTTTAGATTTAGACAGAAGTTTGCGTAACACTAAATTCTACTGAATTGCTCACTTGAAAGTAAGGTTATTTTTATGCTATATGGAAGTCCTCTTGATTTTTAAAAGTATATTTCACATCTTGGGGTTCTGCATAAGCTAGTTTAGAAAAAGAATTTCACTACTAGTAGAAAAATTTGGAAGTATTTTTTTCTTTTTTTTAGTTCATCAACATGAGATTTCAATACAGTTAAGGTCCGGAAGGATGAGAAACAAAAATGTTGGCTTTTACCCTCTAATAATCACAGGAGAATTTTTTAAATACAGAAAATCTTATTAAGCAAATCATCTTGGATGGCCCAGTTGGGAATGAGGAGGTAAGTCTTCAAAAGGTGGACAAAACATAGTAAGAGCCCTGAGTAAGAGGGAGGAAGAACTGGGTGTTTGCTTCAGAGGAGAGGGAGAAGGCAGCCGGGCCTGGCCCTCCCAGAGGAAGATGGGAATGCTGAGGTGGGAATGACCCTGCCGCATCCAGTTCGCGTTTGTGTACATTTCTGTGACCGAATTCCCTCCACAAACCAGCCTCCCAGTCAACTCTGCCGTGGATACAAATGCCTCGGGTTACTGGCGTTTATGTGAGAGTGTGGGTGGGGTAAGAGGGCCAAGCTCCAAGGCTGGGTCTGTTCTGAGTAGAGACTTTCTGTTTACTCAGGTTGCCAAAACAACTACTCAGTCTGGGTGGCTGGAACAACAGACATTTATTTCCTCACAGTTCTGGAGGCTGGAGGTCCTAAATGAAGGTGTCAGCAGCGCTGGTTCCTCCTCAAACCTCTCTCTGTGTATCTGTATCTGTATCCTAATCTCCTCTTCTTATGGCACATCAGTCATACTGGATTAAGGCCCACCCATTAGGACTCTCTACCTATAAATTCAGTCACACTCTAAAGTCCCAGAAGTTAGAATATCAGCATAGAATTTTGGGAGCACATGAGCAAAATTGGGAGTCACATGGAAAAGGAAATTTGGAGGCAGAAGAAACTATAGAAAAAAACGTAAGGCTGAGGAATTTAAAGGGGCCTTTGGGAAGCCAATGACATCCACAGGGCTTAAGATGGGGCAGTTTAAACCAGTCTGAACTAGAGCTTCCGAAGCACAGAGACAAGAAAGGTGTTGAGTATGTAGGGCCTGCTGTCCCTTGGGTGGCCAGAATGTAAAGCATCAGGATTTAAATGAGGAGGACAAAGAGAGCCTGGTATGAAACAGATGTTGCAATGAAGTAAAGTTTGTGAAGAAAGGTCTGACTATGTGTTTAGAGCATGAAAGACCCGGTGCTGAAGGGTCCAAATGGCAGGAAGAGAGCAAAAAAGACAAAACAAACAAACCAGAGTCCCCTACCACCCTGCCTAGGATCATCCTGCGGGCAGCTGCTCTTAACAAATGCTTGCACATGTGGGGACCCCCCACACCATGGCATGGGAAGGAGCTGCTCAGTGGAGCCCTAAGAAGCAATAGTTCCAGGTTGGTTCCTTCTACACAAGGCTGCAAAGCTGACCTCCCCTTGCCTTCCCTCTCATGCACTGGCTTCCACTCAGAGGTTGCTTCTTGTTATCAGGTGCTTTTATTATTGCTATTATTGTCACTGGGTTGTTTTTCATGTGATGATTAGCTTTTGCAGAAGACTCACCATGCTTGGTTTTACACTTTACGCTGGTAGCAGACACATGACATTGGACCTATTGTCATCCCCTAGCAGGTGAGGAAACAGAGCTCCATAAGGTCAGAATGTGGCCAAAGGATAAACAGAGGTGGGACTAGAATTCCAACCACAACATTCTGATCTTTGCCCCTCCTCTTTCTTCCATTACCTGAAGGAGGTGTCCTTAGGTAAATCTAGCCATACACACAAGCTTAGCTGTGCACAGTGGGGGATCTACTTCTGGAATTCAACTTAAAACAATTTATTGACATTCTCAGGGAATATCTGTCTCTCAGGGAAAAACTCATATTAACCAAACTCATCAACTGCATATTGCAAGAGAGAGCTGTGATTAGGAATCAGTCCTGCAGTATGAATGCACACTCCAACATTTACTTGTGCTAAAACCTCTGACAAATTATTTAACTTCTCTGTGTTTAGTTTCATCATTTCTAAGATGGGAATCATAACACCCGACCGTGGTGAGTTAATTTCAACAAAGCCCTTGGAAGAGATGAAGTGCTCCATAAACCATTGCATATTATATTATTATTGACACTGGGTGTCTTTGGAACTTTCAAGATGTAAATCCCTCAATAAAACGAAGTTTATATTGTGTTCTCTTTTCTCCCCTAAGGTAAAATCATGAATTTCAGATGTTAATAAGAACTCGACATATCTACAATAAAAAGCACAGCTAACTGACTGTATACCTACAGAAACAAATATTTGATAAGAAAATCAATAGCATGTGCCCAGTGAAAAGAAAGTAAATGGTTTTGGAAACTTTTGGCCAAGCCTTTTTTGCTAAAATTATTTGCTGGGCTAATGGCATATCATTCCTCTCTAGGCACTCCAGTGTAGCTGTCGCAAAGTGTCAAATGTTATATTAACTGGAGTTACTCCATGTCCTTGGGAGAATGCAACTGCACCTTAAAAGAGATTTGGGGTATGGGCTTTTAATTAATTAAAGGCAGTTGGCCACAAATAAGGCTGAATTCCTAAGATTTATATTTGTGTGTTCTCTGAACAGTGCCTAAATGGTCAGGCAAAATTGACCTCTTTCTTTATAGTAACCTAAAATTAATGTTAATTTTACAATAAAAATATAAATTTCATTTTTTCCAAAGCACAGTTGTTTGAAATTCTATTTTCTACTGATGTATTGGTGTTACATCATCAAAACTTCAAAACATTCTGAATATAAACCAGGACACTCTGGTTCATTAATTCACTTCCTGCACTCTATAAATAGTGAGGGATTTTGTTTCTTGTTTGTTTGTTTTTGTTTTGAGTCAGAGTCTCACTGTGTAGTTCAGGATGACCTAGAACTTACCTCAAACTCACAGCAGTCCTTCTGCCTCAGTCTCCCGAGTGCTGGGATTACAGGTGTGTGTCACCATACCCACCCAATAGTGTGATTTTGTATGTACCAAGCACAGCTAGGTGTTCAGGTCCTTTTTAATAATTATAGCAAGCCACTGCATTTTATTTCTTGTTTTATGAATAAACAGCCCAGAGAGATTAAGCAGCCTGGCAAATGTCCAGCTGAGAACAAGGGGAAAGACAGAGATTTGCATGCAGTAAACAATGTGATGCTACTATTGGGAAGATTTTGAAGAATCTGAAAGAGAATTTCCTGTCTTTCTCTCTTATTCCTTTAGCTTTACAGCAAAGCACGGGGTTTCTGGTTGTTAGTGAGTAAGGCTGATTAAGAAGGTTCCAGTTTAAAAGATTCCTCTACTTGATCAGGAGTGGGTACAGACGGTCTAGGTTTAGGCCAGGTGACTAAATGTCAGAGCTGGAGCAGCCTGCTAGGGAGGGCTGACGAGAGTCAAAAGTGTAACTGGGGACACAGGGCCTGGGAGCAAGTCTGGGAGAGCAGAGGACCCAGAAACACGAGGACCAACCCAGGAGCGTGACTGTGCAGGAGCTGCACACAGGCAGGAGGGTGGAGACATCTGCTCAGATCCCTGACGCTGACTCCAGGCCAGGCCAGGGCAGGGGACCGGCGAGTCAGAGACAAGATGATATGGTGCCATTTCACTGATACTAAGTGGGTTAGAGAGGTTTTACAATTTGCCCACTGTCTTTACCTGGTATGTTGTGAGAGCAGACTAGTGGTACTCTATGGGGAATTGTTAATATATCAGACAACAGAGTATATTTTTTATGAGATTATTATTCTCCATAGGAAAAAATTCTTGCATTATGATAGAGATGCATTTGTTTTAGAAGTTTAATAAATTCTGCCTTTTCTCTTGCATAGACTACTTCAAATTTGTATTGCTGGAAGAAAGTTAAAGTTACAGGTCTTCTCTAAAACCCTTTTCACAGAAGAGAAGCTAAAGCCTGGAGGGTGACAATGGTTTATGCAGTGTTTCCCAGCAAGAATGGGCTGGAGACAGAACCATCCCACCCAGCCCTTGCAGACCCTGAGGATGCTTCCCCTGAGCTGAGCAGAAAGCTCAGATCAGAAGCCCATGTCCTGCTAAGCTATGATCTTTCAGCCACTCAGGTCTCTGGCTGTTGGTCTACCTCAGTATAGGGCATGGAGAGGGCTGCTCTGCCTTATTAAGCACAGGTTACATTGCTAATCACAGCTGAGCTCAGGTTTATCTGACCCTGCTGCTCCTTGGGCCACTTGGGCAACCCATCCACACACACCAGCCGTGATTGCCACAGATGGCACAGCCCTCTTCCTGAGCAGGCAGTAAACCTTGCCTTTCTCCCTCCAGGGACTGAATTCAGTTGCTCTGATTTCCTACCTTGCACAGCTGAGCAAGGAGCTACTTATAGCTTTGTTACCATGTTCCTGTTTAATACAAACAAACAGCCGTAGCCCAGCAAAGAGATTTATGAAGAGATGTTGCTTGTTTTCTGCTCTGGCAAGAGACCTTCATTGGCACCAAAGACCTGCCTGCTCTGGGGTTTTGGGTGAAATGACAACTTTTACTTTCTATTTCTCCTTAACCTCCTATTTTTTGCCTTTTTACTGTCTCTAAGGCCACCTAAAAACTTGGATGTGAAAAGTCCAATCTTGTAGAACGTTAGGGCTGCAAGAGACTTAGAGACCTCTTGCTGTCAGGACTCAGTGATCAGAGACAAGACTGATCTAGTCACGTCTCTGCTGCAGATGGCTGGACCAGAACCAGCCTTGTACAGGCTTGCTCTCCACTGGCAGCCTCATCCCCACCAACCCCCCAGGCCCAGCAGCACACCAGCCAGTTCAGCTCAGAAGCGCATGATGTGCCACGGTGTAACTCACCATCCACATAGATCTGCAGTAGTAGGATTCACATCAGTGCTAAGCACTTCTCAGCTCTAAACCCCTGCATCCACTTTCTCTTGCTTTGTTTTGTCTTTTTTAAGATGGGGATTGAAACAAGGATAAGGGCTGAACTTTAGTCATACCTGGCTCAATAGGGGGTATAGGACAGAGATTACATGCAGAAGCAGAGGAGGCCAGAGAGTTTAATCCTTATAAGGTCATAAAAGTCATGGGGTTGACTTCAGAGATCCACCAGCTATGAATTTGAGTTTGTCTAAAGGGACAGGGAGACCCCAGATGACATCTGAGTAAACATATGTTTATAAAGTATACAAAGTAGAGATAGTACATATCATAGTACCCATTTTAAAATGTATTTTTCTTTTTAAAAATTAAACAGTAGCATACTAAGAATATTTCCCAGTATAGCAACCATATTTAATAGGTACAGCAGATACCATGCTATTTTCTTGTTTTAGCTATTTACAAACGCATACTTCATCTTTTATAGTGTGTTTCTGTCAGGGATGGTTGGGGAAGTTGCAGAGCGAAGTGGGCAGAGTCAATCTAGACCTGCCCTTGGTTAGATCAAGCAGAGAGGGATTGAAACCAGGGAATTGTAACTAAGAAGTGACTTAGGGGCAACCTCTGGCTGGCAGAATCGGAAATGGGCAGGGATTTAGAGAGCCAGGTAGAGGGCTGGTGAACAGCAGGAACAGAGGGTACTTAAACCAGGAACAGGGGCAGCAGTTAAACTACAGACAGATATGGTAGCTTGGCAGACAGGGCAGCTTACTTTGTGCTGCCTTTAAGTGTGCAAACCTGGACAGTCATGTCCTAGAATATTTAAGACAGACCTCAAAGGCTCAGATCAGCTTGAATCTGGTTCTTTGGGGACAGACATCAGGCATGGTTGACAGTATTGCTTGCTAAGTCATGAATGTCTAAAGCAGAACTTGGGATAATCATGGAGGCTCTAAGTCAGCCTGAATACTTTCAGTAATGGGAAACTCACTACCTTGTGGTTAAGTAGTCATCCTTTCTGAAGTCAGTTACCCTGCATCACTGGAAACTTACTTCTATTGCCCCAGAACCTAGATCCTAAATATAATCGTACTAGATATTCCCCTAGGGTTCTGTGTACTGATGATACCACCAGAAACAGTTTGGCAGTGGTCAGTGGTGAAGCTCAAAGCCAACAAGGGATAATCCAGTTGAAGTTATGAACCATCCCTTTCCTCTAGGCCACATATCTAACATAAATTTGGCTTGTTCTGGGACTACACTGAGTCAGCATGTTCCCTTATCATCGGGGCTAATTAGCTGTGGCTGACAGTTGGCCAGCCCACAGCTGACCACAGATACATGAGGGATCCCTGCTGAGACCAAGCAAACCACCCAGAGCAGCAGTTCAGCTCTGCTCAAAAGGCCAACCCACACAAGTCAAAGATTAATAAGTGGTTCTTGTTTTTAAACACCAAGTTTTGTGGTAGTTTGGTATGAAGCGAAATCTAAAAGATCAGCTTTAACCTCGGGACCCACCAACTTCCCTTCATAGCACCCTACACCCGATCCTGGCAGAGCATCAGGAGATCTCTGCATTGGATCACAAAGGATGCTGAGTAAGGAAGGAAAAGAAGGGTAGTCAAATCCCTCTCCCTAGTTCAAATGGCAAATGACAAGCAGGGCCCTTGACTGGTGGCCTCCAGTGTCACGTTGGTCTAATGTCAGAACAAGGTCTTTGAGGATAAGGTTTCAGTCTGGAATGTTACAAACCATGCAAGGACCCATATCCCAAAACGAAACATGAAACTGCATCTTGCTTTGCTCTAAAGGCTCTCTTTTTTCATGCTAAAGCAGATACTTGATGATACATTCAAATATATGGTTCCACTTAGTCACAATTTCCATATGGTCTTTCTCCGTAGATGAATTTAGCAGAAACCATATTTCTTATGAAAACGAGCTGTTGTAACACACAGATATATCAGATATACGTTTGCATCCCAAAGCTGAACTGTGTTATCATTTTTGAAAATCAAATACAGTATCAACATAGTGAGGAGCTGTGGCCTCAGAGGAGGTAGAAATAGAATGCAATGAAGGACGGGGCTGTTTCATTTTGAAGAGTACCACCGGGATCTTCAGTGGAAAAGAACAGCATTGGTGCCAGCTACATCCGAGGCAGAGATGTCAGTACCAACAAGATGTGTGTTAGAGTCAAGCTGAGAAACGAGAGCTATTTGCCTTCATATCTGCAAGTGCAGTGATTAGAACTTACAGAGTTTCTACTAACACTGTGCAATATTATGATCTAAATAGAAAACAGTTGTTTAAAACCTCTGTTTCTTAGAAAAGTTTATTGTAAACTTATCCTTAAAAGTGTTAAGGATATTAACATTAATTATATCATTTAAAAGTCCTAAATAAATAGGATTTGTGTCAAGTACCATATAGCTAGTCTATATTTCTTCCTAGGAAGAATAAGAGCAACACCTTAATCACATTTGCCTGCTTTAAAATTAGCTTTTAGGGTAGCTAAATAATAGAGGCATCCTAGCCACCTGTCTCCTAGTATTCCCTTCCTAATGTGATATAAAACAGGAGGGAGGAAAGTAAATATACAAAATATACAAAAAGTAGACATTACATTCCTTAGAGGCAGAACTGAAAACAGAGACGTTTAAACACTTTTCAAACAATTGTGAATAAAAAGAGTGAAGTCAGAAAATCATCAGCATGATTTTTTATGTTCCCACTCCCTAAATGTTTGTAGGGATCCAAAGCCAACCTAGCTCCTTGGAAAAACCATGGAGAAGGTAGAGAAGGCTCATGAATGGAGTTCAGGCTGAGCTAGAATTAGTGCCAGAAGGATTCAGTTCACCCTCACCCTGAATATCCTTCAAAAAACCCAGCGCTAGTGAAAGCAGGTATTAGAAGGAAGGAACTGCAAAGCTCAGGAAATTTAAAGAGGACAAACACAATTTAAAGGGATAATCTTCAAAAGGCACAAGTAGAAAAAAGGTAAAATTCATAGGAGAAGCACCATGCAGGAATAGGATGCTGGATGGGGAACTGAGGAAAAAGAGAAAATTTGAAGTCCTAAAATAACTCAGAAAAATCACAAAACCAGAAAACTTAGCAACCTTCCTGACACCACATCACAACAAACACGGCTCTGCTGCAGTGTCCAACTAGGAATGCTATGAAAACAGTCAAGAGAGAGGTCAACAAATCCACACAGAGCAACTGAGAGAAAACCAGGAGATGATATTTCACGTGTAGCACCCAAGGAAAATCTTCCCAAGACCTTAAAACCAGTTATGAAGCAGAACAAAAATGTAAGTCCAGCGCTCTGATCAGAATTCAATACTTTCAAGTAAGCATTCAAGCATACATAAAGCATCCTGAATAGGAAATTCAAAAACCCAAGTAGAAATGTCCAAAAATCAGGGAGAAATGAAGAGTGTCTTACACTCAGAAAAGAAACAGAAGCTGGGCATGGTGGTGCACAACTGTAACCCTAGCTGTCTGGGAGGCTGAAGCAGGAGGATTGCAATTTCAAGCTCAGTCTGGGCCATTTAGTGGCTAAAGGAGATCCTGTCTCAAACAAAAAATTTAAAAAGGGCTGAGATGTAGTTCAGCACAAAAGGCCCTGGGTTCTATCCTTAGTACCACAGAAATAAAAGAAAACAAAAACAAAACAAAAATAATAAAAATAAAGCAAAAAAAAGGATAAAAGAGAAGGTGAAGAAGAAAATAATATTCCTATTTTTAGAGTATTTGAAATAACAAAACAAAACCCAAGCAAATATTCAAAACTTTGAAGAAAACTTACCAGAGACAGAAAAACACCATACCTGAATCCACCTATGGAAACTCCTCCTAGGAATATGAATCCAAGACAATCACTTTTAACAGATATCCCAGTAACACTATTAGATTTTAAAGATAAAAGAGCTCCTACTTATTAGATCAAATAACTTTGACAGAAATAGAGCCAAGGGGATGGGGATTTAGCTCAGCAGCCTGGTAAGTGCTAGGTTGCCAGTTCAATCCGTGGTACAAAACAAAACAAAACAAAACAAACAAACAAAAAACCCAAAGAAACAAGGAAAGAAAGAAATAGAACCAAAATACGTAGGCTGGCATCATATCTTAAAAAATGCATCAGGCTGGGGTGATGGTGTATGCCTGTAAATCCAGCACTCAGGAGGCTGAGATAAAAGGATTGCTGTTGGGCTGGGGATTTAGCTCAGTGGCATAAGCGCCTGCTTGGCAAGCCTGAGGTCCAGAGTTTGATCCCTGGTACCACTCCTCCACCCTAAAAAAAAGGGATTGCTGTGAGTTCAAGTTCAGCCTGGGCTACATAAGTAAGTTTAAGGCCAAACTGCACTACACAGTGTACCCTGCCTCAAAGGAAAAAAGCATCAAACAAGATTGCAGTGGAACAGCTTGTGGAAGAATTCAGAAGCCGGAGAATGCATGCTCGGCATGTGTGGGCCATGGTTCCATTCCACAACACCACTCCCAACAAAAACAAGCAAATCAAAAACAAAACAAAACAAAACACTTTAGCTAAGTAGGTGCCCGTAATCTCTGCTACTTGGAGGGCTGAGGTAGGAGGATTATTATATCCAGTCAAGCTGTTCTTCATCTACCAAGACCAGAGAAAAGCAGTTTTCAACTTACAATAACTGACTAAATTCTTCACCTGTATGGAGGAATCTACTCAATAATGTATCCCATCCAACTGGGTGGTGGTTAGGAAGACTTTAAAGGAAGAGCCTCTGCTGATGAGGCTTCCAAAATACGTAATGGTACATCTAAGACTAAACCAAAGGTTAGGCAAGGATGAAAGGTCAATGTACAAATTTATTTGGGGTAGCAAAATTGAAATAATTTATCTAAAAAATGGAAGAGGAAAAGGAGCTGGAACAACTTCATTGTATAAGGCAATAGGTGCCTGTTAAAGAATGTTAGAGGGAAAACACCCTGATAAACTGGTAAAAGATTAAATAACAAAATGGGAGAATGAGCACATTAAAAAAAGGTTTTGGAATAAAATATAAACCTTGTTAAAAGAGAAAGAAGCATAACATATACAAGACACAAATTATAAATGGTATGGCAGAGACTGACCACGTTAGTCCTTGCAATAAGTGTGAATAGATTTGTTATCTATCTAAAGGAAAATATTCATTGTGGTTCTTTATACAAAACCTAAGCATATGCTGGGGGTTGGGGATTTAGGACAGTGGCATAAGCACCTGCCTGGCAAGTGCAAAGTCATGAGTTTGATCTTTGGTACCAATAAAAGAAAAAGATACACCTGAACTAAACTGATTCAGAGAAGGTAAAGGAGATGGATAAAGACATTGTCAGTGAAATGGACACTGAAAGATGGTGGGCATCATGGTCCTGAAATCAGACAAAGTAGAACTCAAGTCAAAAACATCACATATGACAGACAAGGAAAATTTTTGCGGAAAAAACCAAAATTGTCAATGAGCATATAATATTTAGGAATATATCTACCAGTGTAGCAACCACCTTTATGAGGCAAAAACTAAAGAAAATGCAAGCAGAAAGATAGAAATACACTAATGATGGGAGGTTTTACTAGCACAAGACACATCAAATGGAGAAAACTAAGAAAAAGATCTAAACAACATAATCTCATGAATACTCATTAAACTCTATATCCCAATAATAAAGCATTATATCTTCCTTCCAAATGCCCATGGACCAGACATAAAAACTTATCACATATTAGGTCAGAGAGAAAACATCAATAATTTACATAAGGTAAAAATATTGCATACAACCTGCTGTGATCAAAATTCAATAAAACCAGAAATTACTAACTACAACAACAATAAACAAAAATAGTTCTTCCACCTGGAAATAATAACACTTTCTATAAATAACTCTGGCAAAAAGGGAAATATGGGTTGAAAGTTGGAATTATAAAAATTAATAATGGCAATGAATATACTATACATCAGAACTCATGAGATGAAAAGCAATTATCAGAGGAAAATTAATTACAATAAAAATGTCAGGAAAAATGACAAATTCTTAACTCAGAAAACTGGAAGAAAACCAAAGGAAGTCAAGAAATGCACAGAAAAGAAAGTGAAAACTTAGAAGCAGAAATTAATGAAATAAAACATTGAAAAACAAGTGAACTAATGAACAAATCAAAATTCTAATTGTTTAGCAAAATTGAACTAGAATCACTAATTTGATCAAGAAGAAACAGAAACAAAGCATAAGCACACAAAATGACAAAAAGGAAAGAGCCATTGTTTCAGAAGAAACCTTAAAAACGAGACTATTTTGGGCAACCCATTTGGGACCCTTCTGTCTCTTTCTCTTTCAGACAGAAGTTTTCTTTCTCTCAATAAATATATTCTGCTGTTAACCTCTGATGTTCCTAAAATTCATTCTTCAATTTTAGAGAACAGGAACTCGTAGTAGTAGGTTGGTAGTTTCATTCTCCTGTATCATTTGGAGGTTTTCTACTGAGATCATTGGATGAAGACATGGGCAACTCAATGCCAAAGCCCCTTACTCCTTTGAAATTCACTGCAAGACGTGCAACCTTTTCATGTTTAAAAAAAAAGCTGTTTGATATTTCTCTGCACGTGTGCATGGCCTACTACCCCCTACAACCAAAATGGAATAAGAGGGAAATATTAGTTATGATTTTTTTACAACTAAAAATCATACTGTAAGAAAGAGGAAGAATTGCTTTATGTTCAAACTTTCTTTTTATTAAGAAATAATTCTTATTTATGCTCGAAGTGTAATTATAATTCTCACGAGACTCCCAATTCATAGGTCTCTTTCTCTCAGTGACTTGAAACAAATTAAGTGGCCCGGGGTTTAGCTCAGTGGCAAAAGCGCCTGCCCAGCAAATGCAAAGTCGTGAGTTTGATCCCTGGTACCAAAAAAAAAAAAAAAAAAAAAAAAAAAAAAAAAAAAAAAAAAAAAAAAAAAAAAAAAAAAAAAAAAAAAAAAAAAAAAGAAAGAACTAGGAAAATTTTCAGATGACCCTAATAAGTATATCAATGTCTTTAGCAGACTTACTGAGACTTATAAGCTAGGCCAGAAAGACACATGTTAATCTTAAATCAAACATTGACTTCTAGGGAGAGACAAGCAACATTACAAGCTGCTATTGCATTTGCAGATAAATATTATATTGTTAATTTTTAAAAGCCAGAAGGGAAAAAAAGGCCAGAAGAAAGACAGCCAGAGGAACCACAAATTCCCACTGGTGCACAAGCAGTTCCCACCCAAGACCCCAACTGGCCTGACAAGACAGGAGATTGGAGCAAAAGACATTTTCAAGTGCATATTCTTGAAGGTCTAAGAAGGACAAAAACCAAGCTTTCTAGTTATTTTAAATTGTCAGCTATTTTTCAGGAGAGCTAAAAATGCCTCTGACTTCTTAGATAGTTCACTAGATGCACTAGTAAAGCATATCTCCCTAGATTCTGATGAAATAGACACGTTCGTTACCCAGTCAACCCCAGATATCAGAAAAATTACAAAAGATAGACTTTACTCCAGATAGTTCACTTAAAACTTTAGTAAAAACGACCTCCTTAGTATTCTATAATCAGGACTGGGAGAAAGCTGAAGAGAGAAAACAAAGAGACCAAAAAGTGGTTGCCTTTGCTGTGACCTTAAAAGAAACAGACCTTAAGTCTGATTCTCATGGCTCCTAGAAGAACTCAAGGACTAGACCCAGCTGCTCCTACTGTGAAAAGCCAGGCCACCTTAGCAGGGACTGCTTTAAGAAGCCCCCAAGCCATGCTCTGACTGTAAAGGCTGTGACTGGAGAAGAAAGTGAATTCTGAGGATAAGAAAAATACTAGCAAATTAAGTCCAACATCACATTCAGAAATTAATATCCCCTAGTGTTATAGACTAAATGTTCATGGTCCCCTCCTCCAAATACATATGTTAACCCCTAGTCTCCAATGTAAGGGTTCAGGGAAGCAGAGCCTTTGGAAGGGGATGAAGTCATAAGGGCAGCACCTTTATTAATGGGGTTGGTGGCCTTATTAGAAAAGACATGGGCAAGATGGTCGCTTTCTCTGCCATGAAAGGATACAGCAAGAAGGCCTCATCTTCAAAGCAGGAAGAGAGCCCTCCCCAGGCTCTCGGCCAGCACCTTGATCTTAGTCTTAATGACCTTCAGAACTGTGAGAAATAAATTTCTGTAATAAATTACAGAATAATGGTCTATGATATTCTGTCATAGCAGCCTAAACTGATCATGATGATAACCTAAAATCAAGGAGGAAAGAAATCAAGAAAAGTAAATGAGCAAATGACCTGGAAAGTGGGATTAGCAGACCCACACACAGAAAAAAAATACTGACTGAAGAAAAAGATAGAAAAATGAAGGTATAGGAAATTTTTGGAGTATATATATATATATGTAGAGGATGTATATGTATGCATCTATATCTACGCCTATATCTATATCTATATATCTATATCTATACCTATACCTATACCTATATCTATATCTATATATCTATATCTATATCTATATCTATATCTATATCTATATCTATATCTGCAAAGGATATAGGAAAAATATGGAAAACCTGTGGGGAAAAGAGTAGAAAAGTGCCTTAACGGACATATTAACAAAAAGCAACTTGTGGATCTTGGTTTAAATAGACTAACTTTTTAAAAAGTGAGATAATCAGGAATATTTGAACACTAACAGGATTTTGAATATTAAAGAATTTTTTAAAAATTATGGATGATGAGGATACTGTGGTTTTACATATACAAAGAGTCCTCATCTTTTATGAACACATTTAATGTTACTGATGGGATGATAGAATTATTTGCTTTGAAACAATCTGGCAGTGAGGGGAAGGAGGCAGATATTAGTGGATAGTGAAATAATAATAAGACTGGACATGTGTAGATAATTGTGGAAACAAATAATGGGCACATGAAGATGTTTATAATACTCTGTCTGCTTTTGTATACACTTAAAAGTCCATAATGAAATTTTAAAGAAGGAAAGTAGGAGATATGAAAAGAAGTCTTTCCTCCTTCTTTGGTGACTAGAGTTCACTTTGGTTCCTAATCCAATATTGTCATGCCAATATCTGCCTGTCAATGATGGGCTTTGGAGTTAGGTCATTCTTTCCAAAGCAAACATTCAAACAATCCCAGTAACTTAGGCTACTAAATAAGCTAGTTTTGATTTGCATTTTCCAAGGTAACTTTGCCTGTTGCACTTGAAACATGAGATCTGGTGCCTCCAATGGACCTCTAAATTCAAGTGTTGGTCCCCAATTCTTGGTTCAGAGCTTCTCTTCCATCCATGCTGGTTTGATCTCTCATACCATGTGTCTGATCATTAATCCTTGCTCCTGGAACCTGGACCTGAACCTTCTTAAATACATCTCCGAAAAGATTAGTTGCTGAATTCCCTATGACTAGGATCTGTCCATCTAACAGAACCTCTGATAATAATGTGCCAAGTTGACACCTCTAGACCAAGATATCAACCTGAGAGCCGGACATGGCGGCACACTCCTGTAATCCCAACACTTGGGAGGCTGAGGTAGGAGGGTTGTTGCAAGTCTTAGACCAGCCTGAGCTATAAAGTGAGCCCAAGACCAGCCTGAAGTGCATAGTGAGACCCTGTCTTTAAAAAGGCCAGAAAAAAGAGGTATCAGCCTGAAACTTCTTGTTAATGCTAAGCAAGGAAGAGATATTTGCAAAAGTGTTGTCAATTCTGGGACAATAAAGCAAGCTAGTTTTGGGAAGAGGGAGGAATTCCTGACAACTGTCAAACAGTGAACCTTCCATCAGACAGGCAAACAGTACCACCAAATGCTTTTCAAAGAAACAGAGCACATGAGACCAGGATCTTGTGACAAACTGAATTCAAGTGCTCGTTGTCTCATCTGTTTGCTATGAAACATGAGACACAAAATCACTTGTCAGATCCTATCTTGAACTTCATTACCAATTTTTCAGCAGAAGTATATTTCCAGGAATGATTTTCTAAATGATCAAAAGTGAATACAAAGCTATATTTTTAAGGTCACAGAGTTACACAAAATTATATCCCCTCAAAATGAAAATCTTGGTTCTGGTTAAAAATGATCACTCCAGTTTCACATTCCCAAGTAATATCGGTCACTCCTCAGCTTTGTACAGATGTAGGCAGCTTGACTACGGAAAGCTATCCTTCTCTGCTTGGACAACATCAGCCCATGTTGCTGGGTTTAATCTCTTTACAGTTCTTTGGCACCAATTCTGGCACAGAGATCTGCGAGGCTGTTCCCTGACTTGAGTGCAGAGAAAATTTCCCCTTTTTAGGTCACAAACTCAGCCTTCACTCATCACATCACAGGCGCTCTTTCCACGTGTCAATTTTATACACCGTTACTAGTAACATTTATGAAACACTGGCAAGTGACAACTATCTTGCCTTTCTTCTGCTGCACTTGGGCATTTCAGGATACTAAAACACAAGAACCAATTTGTCTCTGTGGGCTAGGATTGTAAAAACACAGAGTGGGCTGGGAATGCAGCTCAGAGATAAAGTACTTTGCCTGGCATACACAAAGCCCTGGGTTGATTCCAGCATTGCAAACAAAGCAAACAACAATGACAAAAACTGATACCCATCTCTCTGAAATACAGATGAAATAAAAACCCAAGGACAGGGCTCACAGTGCGTTGTCTGGGGACCCACAGAGAAAGCAAACAAACCCACAAAGAGTGGTCCTCCCATGCTGGCTTCTCAGGCGGTGTCTAGGCTTCCTCGTTACCTCACCACTTGAAGATGTCTCCATGCCCTACATTTGGAGTTAGGTGGGGCCACCTGGGCTGAGCTGGAAAAACCTCACCTGGGTTTATGGCTTCTTTGGAGAGGGGTCAGCATCAGAGCAAGTCTGGTTTCTGGCTGGCCAATACTCCATGGTCTTGATTGTTTCCCCTGGTTCTCTTTTAGCCACTAGGTGGTGTGTGTCTCCTACCCAGCATGCCCCTGGCCACGGAATACACACCCTTGCATCCAGTTAGGAGCACTACCGCTGCCCAGCTTTCAGTTCTGTTACAACGAAACTGCATATTTTGCAGCAAAATCCAACTGTTTGTTTTTGTGCTCCACTCTGAAAAAGCATTCATTCCTCACCCCTGCCATCCCTGTACTCTCTTTCCCATCCCTCTACTGACTGAGTGGCCCTGGTTCATCACACAAATCTACCTCTGGATGCTGCTGATTGGACTAGAGCCAGATTCTGCCTTAAAATGGTCCAGATTTTCTCTCCTGTTATTTGAGAAGGACCCTGAAAGTCATAAAAGAAGGGCCCTAATCACCAGGCAGTGAGGAATAAGGCAGGCTGAGTGGAAGAGAGACCTGGCCTGTGCAAACGAAACTCAGAGAGGGGCAGGACGAGGAGCCCAGCAGAGGAGACTGGGCCATACACAGATCAGAACGAAGTGGTGGTAGTTCAGAAGCCAGGTAAAACAGTTGCTAACAAACCCCCTTCTTTTTTGAGTATGTTTCTGCTTCTTGCAGTCAAACATTGCTGAGTGAAACCACGATTGCCTCTGAACACACGTTCCCCCAAATTCTGCCTTTGTTTGAGTCCTCATCCTCTCTCAGCCTCTCTGCAGCATCTGCCCATGTCACCCCACCTTCATCCTCCACTCTTATCCATTCAGTACTTTCCAGAAAAGGTGCTTGTTCTCATGCTCCAGTTGCTCCTCCTGCCCTCTCAAGAAAGCTGTCTCATGAAACTCAGGATTTGATCTTCCTTCAAGAGACCTTAGCTTCCACAGACTTTCCACTCCTACTCCACGTGCATTTTTGTCTCTGCTGGATGTCTCTACTTTGATGACTCACTGCCAGCTCAACTTGTTGAAATGTAAACTCGCCATCTTTTCACCCTGTCCATCCCCTCTTGCCTTTCCCATTTCCACTTAGAGGACCTCATTATTTCTGGCATGTGGCCTGAGCCTCTCATGATGCTTCTGCACCTCCTGGTGATTCCTGCTTAGTATTTGCCTCCTCACTTCACTAGATGTTCCATGAAGGAAGGCATTATGTCAGTGTGGAATACGACTATATCTCTGTCCTGGGGTCTGGACATAGTACATGGGGTCATTTGGTAAGTGTTTGTTCAATGAAATTTTTTAAAAAAGAATGATTATTTTGCATTTTCCTCTCTACTTCATTCCTCTTGTCCCTCTGTGTACAATCCCCCAGTATGCCCTCTGGATTCTCCTTTCCTTAAGTCTCCTTCCTTATCATTTCCTTTGCTCAAGCCAAATATCCACCTGTCTCCAGAGCTATTGAAGAAGCGAGCATGTAGCATAGAGCCCAGCAGGTGGAATTCTGGGGAAATGGTAGCAGCAGAGTGTTTAAAACTTCCCAAGCCCCCTCAGGTAAACAAACAGGACAACTGATGGAATCTCAAAACTGCGGCCAATATTCTCAAGGAAACTAGGTAAGATGTTATCTTCTGAATGTGCGGGCACAGGAGGCCGACCAGGGAAGCAACAAGCACCATAGTTAAGCCTGAAAACAGGAGAAAACTTAAATAGCCAACAGGTATTTACTGGAAAGGCAGTGGGTTAATGGGGGAAGCAGCGGCTCAAATGCTTTTGTCCCTTTTGTCTACACCTGTGCTGGTATTACACGACAGAGTGTAAGTGTGCAAGAAACAGTGGTAAAGAATTTCAGTTCATGCACTTCTGTTTCATGGTACACAGTAGAAAGCGTTGTGTGGGGCCGGGGATTTAGCTCAGTGGCATAAGTGCCTGCCTGGCAAGCATGAGGTTGCGAGTTCGATCCCCGGTACAAAAAAAAAAAAAAAAAAAAGAAAGCATTGTGCACATGTAAATGCTCAAATACATATACACTCTTCTGTGTTTAATGGAACTGTAGCGCTCTCTGAAGAGGTTTAGTGTTCTGCCTAACTTCAGCTTTGACCCGATGATTCAGTTATAACTGACAATAGTCAAACCCAGAAACACAGTCTTGTTGAGATCACATGGCAACTGCAGTTGGCAGTCACAGCCTCAGAAATAGGTCTGAAAAGGTACTTAAGAGAGAGGCCAGAGAAATACATAGGCAAACACGTCAAGGGCAGCACAACTATAACTTTTAAAATAACTTTCTCACAAAGTATTGATGTAGTAGGACCTTAGGGACTCTCAAATTATTCCACAGACTCACAAACACTTGAATTTATAATTTGCCTCAGGCAGCGTCATCACAGAGACCAGGAGAAATTCCAGTCCTTATCCAGTCCAACCCCTCAGTTTACAAATGAAAAGACTAAGGTCTAGATTAATGGGGCCATATCCTACTAAAAGTAACCAGCAAGGTACTAGAAAGAAAACATGTAGTTCATTTGGTTTAGGAGAGAATGGGGGGGGGCAGGGAGAAAGGAGCACAGATGTGCTTTTAATTTCTCTTTATAAGGAAAAAAAAATAAGGAAATGCATGTATCCCTCCATTCTCCGTAGCTAGCCTAAAGCCAAACATTGTGGAAAGGAAGAAGCCGTGGATCTGGGACTGACTTACCCAGTGTCCTCTTAGCATGAAGAGCAGCGAGAGGAAAGAGTCCTCTCTCCTGAGATTACAACTTTTCAGCACTGCCCTCCGCCTGCAGTCCGCCTTCCTCAGGATCACATGGAATTGTTCTATAAATGTGCATTGGCTTCGGGTTGGGAACGCTGGCCTGCGAGGCAGTGGTGTGTACGCAATCTGACCCGGGCCAGAAGGCGGCTTTCCAGAGGGCTCTGCAGCCCTGGGGGAGGAAAACAGGGGGAGGGAAGCTTGCAGGTACTGCCTGCCTCTGGCTCTTGTTTATCTCCTCTGTGTTTACCTGGAAAAACAAGCTTCTATCAACTACCTAGGGTTGCAATTTAATACAGTTGGAGCAGTTCTGTATTTTGGCTGGGACCTGGCACTTTGCAAAACAAAGCAACCTTAAAGAAACACAATAAAATTAGAAGTGCTTCTAGTAAATGGGGCAGGTGGTTGCCAGCTTCCACTGATCTGATGATATCATGTTGTCCTTTTCGAAGATGTCAGTATGCTCTCCTGAGAAAGGGATAAGTAGCAACTCTTGGACAAATTCTAAATAACAAGCTCTCTAAAATTTCATGCATCTTTTTTTTTTTTGTACCAGGGATTGAACTCATGACTTTGCACTTGCCAGGCAGGTGCTTATGCCACTAAGCTAAATCCCCAGCAATTTCATGCATCTTTAATGAATTAAAGGTGCAAGCATATAACAGCAAACCAAGCAATTATTAGAAAGGATGTGGAGGTCTCTATATGCCAACTAGAAACCCTTCAAGAACATCGTTAAGTGAAAAAGGGTCAAAACAGCATGTACAGTATGTTATCCTTAGAATAGAAGGAAAGAAGGGTATAAAATGTTGTGTATATACCATATCATATGTAGGATGAATATCTATGATCTAAACGTGATTACACAATGTACTGTAGTATGATATATAAATGACTGGAAATTGACATAAGAAACAAATAACAGTGGTTAAATTGATGATAGAGAAAAAAGAAAACAATCTCCTCTTATATCTCCTATCCTAATCTAGAAATTTTACTACTTATACATAGAGTAATTTTTACATAAAATTTAAAAGGTAATCTCCTTTTCATTGGAAATGTTTAATTTTCCAGATTATTCTACTATTCAGTGTACTGCATTCAATTAACCAAATCTCAGGGATTTTTTCATATATTTAAAAGTTTTGGTTGGGCATGGTTGTACATGCATGTAATTCAGCTACTCAGGAGGTCAAGGCAGGAGGATCACAAACTGAGGTCAGCATGGGCAACTTAGTGAAATCCTGTCTCAAAATAAAAGATAAAAAACTCTGGGTATATAGCTCAATGCAGGGCACCCCTAGGTTTCATTTCTGGTACTAAACAAAAGAAGGAAAGAGGAAATGTGAAAGAGAGAAAGAAAGAAAGAGAGAGAGAAAGAAAGAAAGAACGAAAGAAAGAAAGAACAAACGAAAGAAAGAAAGAAAGAAAGAAAGAAAGAAAGAAAGAAAGAAAGAAAGAAAGAGTTTACCAGGTTGTTTTCCTTGAAAAGAGAGAGTTTTGCATTAACCAAAATGCTGCAGTACCAAAGGACCTACCTGAGCATGTTGAACAAGCAGCCTACATTGTAATCTCGAACCATCTACTGTCCAGCAGTGATTAGCTCACTCGCCCACTGCTAAGTGCCTTCTGGTCCTCCTCCATGGCTTTCCCATTTTATTTATCTAGGATCTTTTGCTTAGTCTTGTCCCAAACACTAATACAAAATACTTAGAGAAAATTTCTCTAAGCATTTTAGATAGACTAAAATCATGGCCAGAGGTCCAGCGCCTATGAATAACAGTGGGGTCCCTCCAGTCCTAAGGACCCCACCCCTCATCTCTGCTTACCCACTGACTTCATGTCCACATAGGGCAATGACAATGTGGAGCTTTTATTATTCATTTTCATTTATTCATTATTCATATTATTCATATTATTCATTTGCCCGAAATGATTCTTGACTTAAACATTAATTAATTTTAAAAAATCATCTCTTAATTTGAGAAAATTTGAATTATTTTCAAGTTTACTCACAAAGTGAGGTTTCATTAATTGCTTTGTTTTGTACTTGCCCAATTCAAGCTCACATAAACATAGCCTTGCTGAAGTCACTAGCATACATCAGAGGACACAAAGAAAACAAAGTATTTCCCAGGCAGTGTGTGGAGCTACTGATTATTTAAAAGTTCTAAGAGGAAAAAAATTCAAAGGACTGTTTAGTATGACAGTAAACAGGCAGATTTATAAACATAAAAAGATAATGTTTAAGGTACTTTATCTCCATATATAGTTACAAAGAAATTGAAACAGACAGAACAAAATTTCACCCCTCTCCCTCAAGAGGCTTTGGTAAAGTGATGACACAGAAATTTAAAAAAGAAATGTGGAAACAGTAATGTGACAAACTGGAGAGGGCACGTCAGGTGACAGGAGGGTTCCCTGTGTGGATAGTGACATGTGGGTGGCTGTCTGGTAATGGACGAAGCAAGGCAGTGCCCATGTTTGAGGTGACAGGGAGGTGGAAGAGACTGCAATCAAACAATAGCCAGGCACAGTGGCACAATCTGTAATTGCAGTGTTCTGGGAGGCAGAGGCAGGGGGACAGAAAATTCCAGATCGGGCCAGGGATTTAGCTCAGTGGCTTAAGCGCCTGCCTGGCAAGCATGAGGTCGTGAGTTCGATCCCCGGTACCAAAAAAAAAAAAAGAAAGAAAGAGAAGAAAATTCCAGATCAACCTGAGCAATTTAGTGACTTATTGAGATCCTGTTTCAAAATGAAAAATTAAAAAAAAAAATAGCTCAGTTCAATGCCAGTACTGGAGGAAAAAGGGTGGAGAAAAAAACAGGTGATAATGTGAGCCACTGAGTGTAGCTGTAAATATAGATACAGCTTCTCTTCACCACCTGCTTGCTGCTCACCTCCTGCTCTGTGGTCTGGCCTCTCCTCTGATTAACTGGTGTTGGAAGAAAATCACAACAAATTTGGTTCAAAGACCTTAATTGGCTTTACTTATTTCTAGAATAGAGAATCACTTCATTCCGTAAAAAAGAATGATTGTTCTGAGGTCCTGAGGAGAGGACACTGATTTTATCCACAGAGAAGGGCCAAGGAAAGCCGAAACCAAGCACCAAAAGCAGATTGCTCATTTTAGAGTTACTTTCCTTTTATGGCACCAACCAATAACTGACTGATATCTGGTTACTTTGGCAAGGATTAAAACAGATGAGGAGGAGGACGACGACTGAAATTGGCCTATTTGGGAATTTGGCTGTTCTCTCTCCGTCTCTTGATTCCTTGGAAGTTCAGTTAAACAGCTTAGTTTCCTTCTGCTGGAGCAGGACTTTAGTATGAACAACTCCATTTTGGTTTGGTCTATTGGGCCGAGTCCAAACTGATAGCCTCCTATATATTGTATTTAACACAAGAGATGCCGACATAAAACTGAAAGGGAGTTCAATCCTTGGTTGGGGAAAAATAAAACTGAAAGGGTAAAAAAGAACATGTGACAGAAATACTACAAGAGTATTTCCCACAGTTGGCAGAGGTGAATCTCCAGATTGACAGGGCCCAGTCAGGGCTTAGCTTAGTAAACAACAACTGCTCACAGTGCTGTGGGTTACCTGGGCTCTTCAGGGCAGTTCTCACTGGGAGCAGAGCTTGCAGTTGACTAAGGTCAGTCAACAGTGAGAGCTGGAGTCCCCTGCAGGGTCAACTGGGCTGGGCAGCCACACAGCTCACTTACATGGCTGGCAGGTGACAGAGGCTTTGGCTAGAAACTGATGTATGGCCTACACATGGCCTCTGCAGTGTTTTGAGTTTCTTACAGCAGGGCATGTTGGTTTTGAAACTGAGTACTCCACTCACCATCTGGATCTAGAAACTAGCAGTATCGCTTCTGGTGTATGCTGTTGGTCAGACTCCACACAGACTCAGTGTAGGAGTTCCAAAGAATTCATAGCCATCTCTGCCATGCCAGCTCAGTTCTTAGGATGGTGGGAGGATGAAGAAATAAAGATAAGAGTCAGACTACATAAAACTGAGCTCAGGTGGAACCCTGTTTCCTATGGGAGGAAAGGAAATGCTCAACCACCCCAGCATGTTTACTTAAACATGCAGTAGGTTAACATCCCTTTGCCTAGCAACCTGCATGCACAATAGCATCGAGGCTTGGTGCTGTCTGGATTGGAGCAGTTTGTTAAGGCAGCTTGGCTCAGGCCCTCTTTGTTTTCCACCGAGCTTGGTCCAGCCCCAGTGTGATGGATTTCCAACTTCAGCCACTCCCCACAATCTCTAACATACCACCTATCCTAAATATTTCCAGAAAACAAAATGAAACAGGTCCTTTTTACCAAGGGTTCCAGGATACCCCACTGCACACAAGGACGATTTTTGCACTGAAGGCATGTGAGAATCAAAAAATGCAGGAAAAGGCTTTGTCTGAATTTCCCTTATCAGCCTAAAACCAACCCTTGAAACACAGAGTTCAGCTGTCATAATCTCCTCCCTGGGGATTTCATCCAAAAGGAAGACTGACTCTTATCACAAAAAGGAGATTAAGGGCTGGAGATTTAGCTCAGTGGCCTAAGTGCCTGTCTGGCAAGCACAAGGTTGTGAGTTCAATCCCCGGTACCAAAAAAAAAAAAAGGAGATTAGGAGTCAGCACCACACCCAGACAGCCAGTGGCAGCTCCCCTGAATTCTCCTACAAGGCCATTTATCTTTCCAAAAATTCATTGTCTCATCCATAAGTTTCTCCTCCTCTCCCTCCCCTAGTAAGAAGGATGTATGTCCTCATATTGTAGCAGGCAAGTGAGTTAGTCAAAAATATTATAGGCAGTGAGATAGGGCTAGGTCCTCAATAAAGCCAGTGCTGACACCTGGTAACTGCAGGGAAGCTGACACCTCCAGCTGTGGACCAGGCCTCAAGACAAAAGACAATACAAATGCACCCATATCCTGAGGATTGACACCCTAAATAGTTCCCATCCCCCTAGCAAAGAGTCACAGCTCCAAGAATGCCCACCCTAAGTAACTTGCTTTCCCTAATGTTTGTCCCTAATGTAATCAATTTTACCTGAACTATTGATCTTATTGGCTAACTATAGTAATGTCCCATCTGCCCATCTGCCCATCTGCCTTGTGAGTTCCCAGTCTTCTGCCACCTTGAACCCATGGTTTTACTCTATAAAAGCCCCTGGAAAAGACAGAGTCCTGGGCAACCCACTCGGGACCCCTTCTGTCTCTCCAGACAGGAACTTTCTCTCAATAAAGATATTCCACTCTTCACCTCTGTTGTTCCTAAAATTCATTCTTTGATTTTAGAGAACACCAACTCGAACACAGTAGGTCAGGAGTTTCATTCTCCTATATCAATATTGCTCAGTTCTTTGGGGTATTCATTTCTTTCCATGAATGCTCTGTACAATAAAATTAAAAAAGTATCACAATTTGACTGTCTTTTCTCCTGTTAATCTATCTGCTGTCAGTTCCACTGTCAGCCCCCCACTGGGAAGGGAAAGGGAAAGCCTACACTGACAATGTCATAAGAATCAGAGAATCAGAACCAACTTCATTTTCTAACATCTTCTCTTTATGTACCACACACCAGCCACATGTGCATTCCTGAAGTTTCTTGAATATGCCACAGACATTTTAACTTCAAAGACGTCTTTGTTATTGCTTTCACATAGAATATGGTTTGTATCTTTGTACAACTTATAACACTTTACAAATCAAGTTTCATCTCAAATGTCACCTCCTCAGGAAGGGTGTTACCTCCCATCACATTGAAAATAGCAACTCTCAGTCAGCAGCTGTACCCTTAGCCTTATTCAAATTCTTCATAGCATTTATAATTGCCAAGTCTTATTTCTTGGCTTTTTCCTCTTGTTCCTTACCTGTCTTCTTCGAGAGAGTAGAAATTTTTGTCTTATTCACTATCGTATCGCCAGTGCTCAAAATTTACCTGAAATATTTTTTGAGCGAACATTGAATCAGCAGCCATTTCAAACAGACAATGGAACAACACATTTAAATTTCTGATGTGAGGCTGGGGGTACTATTGGAAAAGGAAAGGAAGCCACATCAGGCAGGGAAGTTGAGTTGCACACCGAAGCCTCTCATCAGAGGCGGTAAACCCCTCCCCCTCCCCTCCCCCACCCTTAACCCACCCCGCCCCTACACTTGCTGGCAGCTCCTCAGGCAGCTCCAGCTTTAGGTTCTTCTCCACCACAACATGCTCAAGCCTACCGGTAACCACACCTCACCTGTGCCTCACCTGCTCGCTGATCCTCACATTTGAAAATCAGCAAGGAATGTTTTTACTGGGTTTCTGTGAATATTCTTTAATGATTACTGAGTACATTTTTTTCTTACGATTTTCTTCCACAGTTTTTGGTTTTTGTTTATTTGTTTGTTTGGGGTTTTATGTTTGTTGTCATGCAGTCCTTTTTCCTCAGCTTCCCAGAGTCCTGGGATTACCAGCACCTACTATCATGCCCAGCATAACCTTACCTTGGCTTTGCACTTTCTTCAGAGATACAAAGAAGGCTAAGTTTTAAGAGTTTGAGAAATGTCTTTATTCTACTCCACTGCTCAGTAGATGATTTTACTTTACATAGATTTTTGAGTTGAAAATAAATTTTCATCAGAATTTTTTTTCTTCTCTCTCTCTCTCTCTCTCTCTCAACACTTGCTTTTTAGTTCTGTCTACCCTTGAACTCACTATGTAGTTTAGGCTGACCTCAAATTCATGGCAATTCTCCTGCCTCAGCCTCCTAAATTCTGGGAATATAAGCATGTGTCACCACCCCCAGCCTCACATCAGAAATTTCAAGGTGGGTTCGATTCCAATAATAAATGCTGGTTAGGCTGTGGGAAAAAAGGAACCTTTCTCACACTTATTTATTCTGGTCTTTTTTCTCTTATTAGCACATGTTTGCCATACACAATGATCACATTCATCATGGGGAACTGGTACCGATACATAATATATCTTAATTCTTTTTTTTTCCATTTCCCTCCCCTCCCTTCAACCCCTCATCCTTGCCCCATTCACAGAAGCTTTGTTTCCATTTTTTCCCTTTCATTCTCTATTTAAAAATCCCTTTTCCTTTCCTTCCCCCTTCATCCCTCGTTTCCCTTCCTGTTTGAAAATGTTCTTTTTACTTCCCAATTTCTATCCTCGGTTTTGCTCCTTACTTACCCTTGGGTTTCCCACACAACAGAAACAACGTGATATTTAAATACACGTGTGTGATTTATTTCATTTCAGTGTGTGGTCTCAAGGCACATCTATTTACCTAGAAATGTCTCAAGATTGTCTTTATCCTTCTTCAAGAGAGAATAATGCCCATTGTATATAAAAGCCACATTTTCTTTATCTGTTCATCTGTCATGGGTTGTTTCTAAGACTTAGCTATACAAATTGTGCTGCGACAACCATGGGTGTATGTATATCACTGAGACATGATGCTTTTGACTTTTTGGGGAAGCTACCTAGAAGGGGAATATCTGGATCAAATGGAACCTCTGGTTTTAGTTTTTTGGATGTTGATTCCCTTATTGGCTGTAATAATTCACACTTCGACCAACAAACAGTGTGAGAAAGGTTCCTTTTTTCCCACAGCCTAACCAGCATTTATTATTGGTTGATTTCTCTATGATAGTTATTTTTCCTGAGATGAAATCGCACTGTTGTTTTAATTTGTATTTCACAATGACCAGTGATGTTGAATATTTTTTCACAATATTTACTTGCTGTTTGTACTTCATCTGAAAAGTATCTGTTCATTTCAGATACCCATTTTTGGATTGGGTCTTTAAATTTTGGGGGCATAATTTTTTTGAGTTATTTATGTATCCTAGATATTAGTCCTTTGAGGAATGGCCAGTAAAAAATTTTCCCATTCTGTGGTTGTCTCTTCACTCTGTTGGTAGTTTCTTTTGCTGTGCAAAAGCTTATAATAATATGAGATCCCAGTTGTTGATTCTTTGTAATGTTTTCTGTGCATTTGGGGTTTTGTTCATAAAGTCTTGGTCTACACCTATGTCATCAAGTCTGTCTTCCACCAGATTGTTTGTGTTTTAATATTTAGATTTTTGATCCATTTTTATTTTACTTTAGTGCATGGTGAAAGATCTGGGTGTAGCTTGAATCATCAGCATGTGGAAAGCCAGTTTTCTCAGCATCATTTATTAAAGAAGGTGTCTTTCTTCCAATGAAGGTTTTTTGGCCCTTTTGTCAAACATAAATTAGCTGAATGTGGTTGGAATTGTTTCCTCGTCTTTTATTCTGTTTCACTGATCCTCAAGTCTGTTGTTCTGCTAGTACCATGCTGGTTTTTTTTTTTTTTGGTACCAGGGATCGAACTCATGACCTCACAGTTGCCAGGCAGGCACTTAAGCCACTGAGCTAAATCCCAAGCCCTACCATGCTGTTTTTATCACGGTAGCTTTGTAGTATAATTTCAAGTCAAGAATTGTGATGCTTTGCCTTGCTGTCATGGTTTATGTCGGTGGCCCCCAGGCCTCATGTATTTGCATTGTGCATTTGTGATTGGTTCATTGTCTAGCGCTTGGATTGGGGGTGTGAGTGCTACACTGGCCTAGGGGTGGAGCCAGGATGTGATGTAATGGCAGGAAGAAGGGGTATGTCTCTTTCTTGCTGGTTCCCGCTTGCTGTTTGCAGCCGCCATGAACTGCGGCCCCCCCAATGCCACCCTGCCTTGGAGCCAACTGAGTATGGACTAAAACCTCCAAAACTGTGAGAAATAAACCTTTCCTTTCCCAACTTTGGGCATCAGGTATTTTGTCTCAGTGACTAGTAAAAAGTAACTAAGACATTTGCCCTTGTTGCCCAGAATTGCTTTTGCTATTTTAGGTTTCTTCTGGTTCCATATGAATTTTAGGATTGTTTTCTCTAATTCTGTGAGGTATGCTATTGGTATTTTGATTGGGATCGCATCAAGTGCTGTGGATTATGTGGTATCCTTACCTACAGCTCTCCCTCCACCTGTCTCCTACCCTGGCTCGCACCCAATCCTCCTTTCTGTCTCAGCATAGTGACCTTGCGTTTGCCATCTAGGTTAGAACTCTTTCCCAGCACCTCATCCTTCTCTTCCCAGAACATAGCACAGCAGGAACTGGCTCCTGGCCTTTGTTTTCTTTTGTTGAATATCTACCCCCTCCCCAAACTGGAAACTCCATGAGAACAGCTACCTTGTATATTATCTTTAATATCATAGATCACTAAGCACACTGGGTCACTCCAAAACCACTCATTAATAAGAACTTAGAAGCCGGGAAGATTTTCATCATGGACATACGAAATTACTAGTAGAAGCCATGTTTTTAATCACTTCCAACGTTACCACTGGGAGTTCTGAGTTCTCCTTGAGAGACACACTGAAACTGAATTACATCATGTGACGTGTTCATGACACTTGCCTCAATAGACACAGATGATGCTCTAACTCAGGCCTGGCTGGACTGCGCATGGCTACTGTAGAGCAGTCCTAGATCACATCAGACCTTACCTGATCCGAAAGCTGTAGTCTGCTGTCTTTCCGAGAGGTAATTTTGCCAGTAGTATTACAAACTTTATTTCCCACTTAAAAATTTATAGGTTTTCACATTTGATTTTTCAAGAGAGCTGTTAACAGCTTAGCTTAGCAGGGATTTTTGATAGCAAGGGACACATTCCTTCTAATCTCAAATTCTCCTACATGTCTCCTCTATGCCTGGCCAACGTTAAGTCCTGGTTACCAGGTAGTCATTGTATTTGCTCACTGTCATCTCATTTTAACCGAAGGTAGCCCAGAGGCTTCACCTTCCAGAAGGAAGAGATGGAGTTTGCCCACTCAGCTCTCTCTACTTCCTTATCTTGCAACACTTTTGGCTCCTGATTTTACGTGTGTGGCCACCTGGACCACTCAGTCTTTCCTGTTTGGGGTAGCATCCTTATTTTCTGAAACCACTAAACAATACATGTCAAGATATTTTTTTTGGTACTAAAAAATCTAAAGCAAATCAGCAAAATCATTGGCATGATTTTGTCTACAAATAACAGAACACCTAATGAAAAGTGGTTCAAACAATTAGGACATCTAATATGTCCCATAATAAAATGTTCAGAGAAAAACCAGTTGCAGCTTTGGTTCAGCAGCTTGGATGATGTCATCAAGGACATGAGTTTTTGTTGTTTTAGGGTGTTAATTTGTTAGTCTGTCCTTACACAGTCACAAGTGTCACATTTTGAGCAACATATGTGGACATGATAGTTGATTAAAAGCCTCTTAGTGTAAAATGTTTCTAAGAAGACCTTTAATAGACTTTAATCCCACCATTCCCAAACACCAGGGTCACGTTCCACAGTGACAAAGACTGTAACCTCAAGAAGATGTAGGGTCCAAGCAAATTTACTTAAAAGATATAAAGGCGAGAAAGTAAAATATGTAAAAACAAGGAAGTAAAGCTCCCACTAGCCAGGAGGGGGTACTGAGTAGGGTGTCCACAAGGGCTCTTTGTCTAGGGGTTTTAAAGGGATTTAGAAGGGAGTTTGGGCAGTTATATAAGCAGTACAATCTCTACCCTTTAGAAGACCACATTTTTGGGCTGGGGATTTAGCTCAGTGGCTTAAGCACCTGCCTGGCAAGCACGAGGTCATGAGTTTGATCCCCAGTACCAAAAAAAAAAAAAGACCACATTTTTTTAGGGCTTAATCTATTCAGTGTTTATGCAGTGTCCATGCAGGGCCCCATATGCCCTTGATCTAATGGCCTGCCTGATCATGTTCTGTGGTGGTCCCAGAGCCAAAGGACACCTGGCAGATGCTATTGTAAGATCTCTGGAGGGCAATGACTTAGCAGATTCCATTTGGTCCTCCTAACTCCACTTTGGGGCTACTGTCATTACTGTCTTAACAGAATCTTAACTCCTAGCTCACTTATTTCAGTTATATCCCTTGGTCAAGACTGGGCCACGTTCCATGCTATAGGCACAAGGAAACCTGGGTAAGGAGGCAATTTTTTTCCCCTCTATAGTTGGAAAAGGGTTCTACCAGTAAGGATATGGGGAAAGGACAGAAAGAGAAGGTTTTACAGGCTTCCTTGTGGGTAAGTGGGGATATGTAACTAGATCTGGCCAGTAGACTGTGAATAGTAGTGACAGGTGCAATTCTGTGTTAAGGCAATTAAGCCAGTGTGGTAACCCTGGTTGTCTACTTCTAGTTTCACAAGAAAAATTGTAAACATTTGGGCAATACACTGCAGCAGCATTTCTACTACACCTAGTTAAATAGACTCTGATACACATAAGGCTTGTGTTCTTCAACCCTCTGTCTCCACCTGAACTCAAATTCATCTTAACCTTTTCCTGGCCCTGTTCGACCAAAGCAGTGATCGATGGACTGTATCTCATAGGTTTTTTGCCCTCTGATGTCATATTGGCCTCAGCCTATGGAGGTACTACGGGGAGGGGAGGCTGGGAGAGGAAGATGGGGTAATTCTACCTGCACTTCCCCTTTGCTTAGTACTGCGACCCTGGCATCGATGCATTCCTCTAGCAATGCAGCTTCTCCTTGGTGGCCCCTTCTCCACACTTTATTCCTCTCCCCCAGAAGCTCTGCTAACATTGCTTCTTCCCTCTAGTTTGTTAGGTAACGCCTGTCCATGTTGTTTTTTATGGGGATCCTTTTTCTATAGTCACTGTAATCAACTACCACAAACTTGGTCACCAATTTATCCACTTTTTTCTTTGGTGTTTTGTTTTGTTTTGGTTTTGTTTTTTGGTACCAGGAATTGAACTCATGACCTTGCACTTGGCTGGAAGGCACTTAGGCCTCTGACCTAAACCCCCACCCCTTTTTTTGGTGTTTTTGATGTCATATGTAAGAAACCATCATCTCATCCATGATCACAAAGATTTATATCTATGTTTTCTTCCAAACCTAAAATGGTATAGCAGTTGCACCTTTATCCTCAGTTTCTCCTTCTGCTGTTAGCAGTAAATCATGGTACAAAATAAATGAAAAATTGCAGAAATCATCAATTTGTAAGTTTTCTTTTTATATTTTTTGTTTTGCTGAAGGTTGAAATCAGGGCTTAGTACATGCTAGGCAAGTGCTCTACTATTGAGGTACATATCCAGCCCTAATTCATAGGTTTTCAATTATGCATCATTCTGAGTAGCTGCTGCCCAGCATATTCATGCTGCCCCCGCCACCTGTCCATTGGTCACTAAGTAGCCATTTCAGCTATCAGATCCACCAGCATGGTATAAGTGCAGTTATGAACAACGGGGCTGAGGGAGTCATTCCTTGACACTCATTTAATTCTAAATAGCACCCAGTGGCCATTCTTTCTTCCACTGTCCTAAGAGAGGTAGAAAATAAAATAACAAAAACCCAAGAGAGGGGCCAGGAATTTAGCTTAGTGGCCTAAGCACCTGCCTGGCAAGTGTGAGGTCATGAGTTTGATTCCTGGTACCACCAAAAAAAACCCCAAAACAAAACAAAACAAAAAGAGATCTCTGATGTGCTAGGAGACAATACATACATAAATCTCCTTACCTAACATTCAGCCATTTTCACCCTAATCAAACTTCATTACAGGTTCATGAATATGTATCAGATTTCATAAAAATGATTAAGGACCGAGTAAATTCCGGGACAAGAATGAAGGATGAGAGCCTCTAAGATGACTCAGCATCCTGTCAATCATTCCTGTCAGTCACACCTAGAGATTCAAAGGGAGGCTGCTGGGCCGAGGTACACATCTTTTAAATCCCAAAAACCTGATTTACTGGGGGCTGCTGTTGCTGTTTCCATTTGCTATCACTTGTGTTCAGTGCTTTTACTTGTTTGTCACCCCAGTACCATTTTTCTGGCTATGCCATATCTTTTGGAGGCATGGACTTGCCCTGAGACTATGTTCCCTAGGTCATCAATGATGTAGCTGCTTGCTGTTTGCTATCAGGTGTACACTTGACAATCCTTTACACATACTTGAGCCTGGACTATACTTGCCCATCATATGGTGACATTTTTGGTGAACCAGACAGGAAGAATCAATGGGCCTCAGGAGATTACTGGACACTGGGAGATACTGATGGACATTAGCAGCCAAGAAGCCACCTGCCAGCAGTCAGAAGAAGCCAGTCGGGAAAGGAAGGTAAGTCCCTGCTCACTCTGGGAGACTCTTTCCCTCTTCCCCTTTGCTAGGTGCACAGGACAGATTCCTGGAACAAACAGCTGACCAGGCTGCAATTTGGAGAGAGCTAGATTGTAGAGAAAAAGGCTTCTGCCTTTGAGGGTACTGAGAAAAGCCCTGTGGATTGTGGGTGTTGGATTTAATTTTGGTCCCTGCAACATGGGAATTCCATCTGAGAGGCTGTGACACACACCTCTGGGCCTGAGCTGAGTTGAATGGAACCAGGCAGCTGGGGAATTCACTACTTTGCCACAGCCTCCCACAACAGAGAGTCTGGAAACATGGACCTGGTCCATCCGAAAATGTTGCTTTTCTTTGCGGTGCACAGTTGGCAATGTGCCCTGTACCATACAGACCTGAATGATCACTTTCAGAGTGCCAAGCTGCTTGCAGCTCATTCTGAGTGAGTGCTTTTCAGGAGTTACTTTTCCCCCCTCTCTCTTGGTTAAGTTCTGGTTACCCCTCTAATGTCAGGTTCCCTCCCCCACTTCTACTAGGTTTTGCTTTCATTGTGATAACTATGGCTTCAAGTTTATGCACCTGTCTAGAAGGATGTATAAACTGTTTGATGACTGAATTTATATCGTGGCTAACTTTTATCTTGAGGGTTGACACTTGACATGTGTGCCTTGTGATCTAATGCAATGAGTTTTTTTCTAGAGACTTGTCTTATTTCCTATTCTTAGACTGTCAGAGAGTAGGGTATCATCTGTGGAGTGCCTGCTTTTTAGGCAGAAGGTGCTGCAGAAAGTGACATCTCCAGAAATTGACAGGGTCTTGTGGTTCTGTTGAGCAAGGTGATTACTACCCTCCCTAAGCAGGGTATTAGGTAGTTTTAGAAATAGATAAGAAGCACTCAGCCAATAAGGCATCCCAGTTCTAGACTCTGTGTCTGAACTTCTGTGGACATAGGGGAGATGCTAAGGTTCCAAAAGGAGAAGTGTAACAGAGAGCTCCAGTTCCCAGGGAGTTTATCAGTGTCAGGGGATGCACTGATGTTTCTATGTGGGATCTAACTCATAAGGTTCTGTAAGGCTTCTGTGAGGCTTCTGTGACATAATTCCAAGGAATTCAGTTTTATCAGTTAACCACCCTGGGGCTGGAATCTTGAGGATACTCCATCAGGATACTCTATCGGGTCCCCACTAATGGGTCAGGGACTGACTCAGGGATAAACCTATTAGGTTTCCCACAATATCCATCCACAAAACTTATTTTAGTGTTTGTCAAGTCCATCCCACCTGGCTCCCTGTTTAAATGCCTTCTCAGCTAGTCCCTTTTTAGTTACAGATATTCAGCAGAGCAAAGAAAAACTGGGGAGATTCTCTGAGATCCTGAAGTTTGCTGAGGTTTCCATATCCTAACAATGATCTGACCTGGTGAAATATCCAGTTTATCCTGTTTTTATCTTGTACAGCAGTAGAAAGAAAGAAGATTACAAGGGCTACAAAGCAGGCTAATGGTGTCCTCAGAACTTCATCTTTTGATAATTAGCCAACTGATTATTTGGGTCTCAAGAGAGGCCCAAATGGGATTATAACATAGGGGATGGAAAAGCCAAACCAGAGTTATACATCGAGTCTATCTTAGTGTTTATGAAATGAGAAATGCCCAAACCTATGGACTATGATAAGCTCAGGCCTATTAGTCAAGACTTTGATAAGAACCCAGTTGCTTTTTAGCACCTGCTCGAAGAGGCACTTTGTAAATATACTAATTTATATTCTAAGTCTAGAGAAGGTCAGGTTATCCTCAAGCAGTATTTCATTATTGAGTCTGCTTCAGATATTAGGAAAAAGCTCCAGAAACTTCAAGTGGGCCCACAAATGAAATAAATCAATTGGTCAGTGTAGTTTATTCAGTCCTTCAAAACCATGATGAAGTAGAGGACAAATAAGAGTTTAATAAGGAAAAGAGGCAGGCTAAATCCATGCTTGCCCTATTTGATAAGGTTCAGGACAAAGCCCACAGTGCTAGGGGAAACCAAGGTAGTCCAAAGAGTAATGGAAGCAAGTCAAAGGGCTTCAAGTGCAAGCAATCAGGGCACTGGGTGAAGGAATGCCCTTAGAAACTGTCTGAAACTTGTGGGCCATGTCAGAACATAGAAGAAGAGCCTTGGTATTTGAACAGGGACTACCCTCATTCTCAGAAAAGGATGAGGTCATCTCTCACTGTGGTGGCCAGGGAGTAAGGCCCAGACGGTGAATGATGGAGCCTAGGGCAGCCTGCAGGGCAAACACATGAGTATTCTGATCAATCTACAGGAGCCTTGTGTGACTCTAGAAGTGGTAGGCAAACAAGTTATATTTCTCTGTGATACTGGGGTGACTTATTCAATTCTAGTTTTTTTTTTTTTATTGGGGTGAGCTTTCATCTTGTTTTAAAGTCATTGTGGACCTTGAAGGAGTTAACTAGACAGCTTTCTTTAATTCTCACTCTGAATTGCCATTTGGAAGATTTTCTTTTCCAAGCTGCCCCAGACTCAGGAATTGGAAGAAATATACTCTTCCTTCTGAAGGCTGCTTCTAGTTACCAGGGACTCAGGCAGCCTGACCCTGTGAGGCCTGATTCTTTTACCTGGAGTTGATTCCCAAATATGGTATGACATCTCAGGAAGGACTGTCAAGGTCATTCCAGTAGTCATCCCGCCCTAATCTATATCCTCACACCACACACACACACACACACACACACACACAAAAAAAAAACCAACCCCAAAACAGTACTACTTTTAAAAAAATCAAATAACTTGGGTTAAAGCCCATTATTGATGATTTTTTGGCTACAAAGTTACTGGTACCATGCTAGTCCCCATGCAATACATCCATTTTACCAATAATCTAGCCATTAGGAACATATCACCTAGTACAAGATCTCAGGGACATCAATAAGGCAGTGGTACCTATTCACCAATTAGTAACAGACACATGTACCCTTTTAGCCCAGATCCCAGGAGATCTCTGTCCTTAATCTGAAGGTTATTGTTATGGATTAAAAACTGGTGATCAATTTAACACCAGCTGAATTAAATCACCACAGTGCTGCGTATAGGTGGCCCACCTGAGGATTGTTGACAGCATAAAAGGAGACATGGAGAGGAGTGAGGTGTTGTGAGTTCTCCTAAGTGCTGTTGTTTGGAGCCACTGGTTCCCCTGGAGGAGCTTGTCGTCATGGCTAGCTTCCCTGATATGAATTTGGCCATTCTCATCAGAGGAGCTCGGGACCTTGTTGCTAAGAATGGCTGTGGTTCACTTTGGAGGCGCTCTGGTCTTTACTTTGAGCATCACTTCCTCACTCCAGAGGGAAAAATGTGTGCTTTTAATTTCCAGGAAGTTTGTCACGCTGGTTTCATGAAATGTACTCTACTGTTCTCATCATTGGAGGACCCCGAGTTATCATTGTCACTGGGGATGGCTGTGGCAATTTTCAGGGGAGCCCTGGTCCTTATTTTGAGTATCGCTTTTTGGCTCCACTGCAGAGCCCTCAACTGACTGCTCGCACAGATCCTTCACCCCACTGGCACAGAGTTTCTAGCTTCCACTGCTGACCTTTGGGCCTTCCCAGTGCAGATCCATGAAACAGACTGGCATGAGTTGTTGTTGTGGGCTCTAGACCTCAGCTGGACGTGTAGGAGGTGTTGTCATGGACTCTGGGTCTTCAGCTGGACTCACACAGGACATAGCTGTGGAATCCAGGCCCTTGGCTGGATTTCCTAGGTCTTTAGTGCTATGGACAGATTTCCTGAACTTTCTTTGTATTTAACTCTGGATGACCATCATAAAATAATATTGTAAATTCTGTGTCCTGTATGTAATTCTTCTCCTTGCAACCCCTGACTACAATAGTCATGTTCTTTTCTATCCCTGTGGTTGCTAACTGCCAAATTTGTATGCCTTTGGGAAGATCCCTAAATGGCACTTTGCCAACAGTATACTTGGCCTGTCTTTCTTATTCAGGGCTTTAGAGAGAGCCCACACCTGCTTACAAGGCTCTTTCTCAACACCTGAGAGATTTAAAATTCAGAAAGGGAGTCCTATTACAGTACATCAATGACCTCATGTGTAGCCCTACAAAGAGTTATATGATAAAAATACTATTAAGACTCTCAGTTTTCCAGCAAAAAGTAGTTACAAGGTATCACAACATAAGGCCTAGATTTTTCATCAAAAGGTGACATATCTCGGATATGTTTTAACTCCAGGAAAAAGACAACCATTCTCAAGGAGAACAGAGGCAATTTGCCATCGGGGCTCCCCAGAGTCTAAACAACAGCTGAGGGCTTTCTTGGAAATTTCAGGTTTCTACTACATATGGATACCCCATTTTGGAGTAATAGTCAAACTCCTTTGTTGGGTAACTCAAGGACTAGCAACTGAAACTTTAAAATGGACAGCAGCCATGCAAGGGGTTTTTAAAGGCTTAAAGTGGGTCCTGATGCAGGGCCCAGCACTAGAAATCTCAGACCTAATGAAACCTTCTTTTCTATCTTCATGACTGAGAAATGGGGGTAGCCATGAAAGTGCCAACTCAGCATCTGCTCCAAGAAGGCCAACCAGTTGCCTGCTTTTCCAAGAGACTGGACAGTGATGTGGGGCTGGCCTAGCTGCCTGTGAGTAATAGCAGCAATGGCAATCTTACTTTAGGAGGAGTCTAAAATAACCTTGAGACAAAAGCTCTTAGTTCTAATCCTAAACCTGGTTAAGGCTCTGTAGAACTCAAAGGATATTTGTAGATGACTGGAGAAAAGCTCAGTAAATATCAAGCCATTCTTATTGAAAACCTAGATGTTTCTCTTCAGTCTTGCACTATTTTAAACCCAACCATGGTCCTCTCCAACCAATCAACAGATGGAACATGAGTGAAAACAAACCATCACACCAAATTATGCCGGCTGCCCAATGAAAGGGACTGGCCCTTGACAGGTACAGCTATCATGAAGGATGGTGGCAATTTCATGAAGGATGTTGTTGGGAGGACAGGTTAAGCCACTGTCAACTCTACCCAGGTCATTGAAGGTAAAGGAATTTCCCTGGGTCTTCTGCTCAAAAGACAGAGCTTGTTCCTGCACTCAGGCTCTTCAGCCTGCCCGGGGAAAGAGGTTATATATATTCCAAATATGTCTCTCGTTCTGCATGTACATGCAGCCATCTGGAAAGAAAGGACTTTGGATTAGCTGCCAATCTGCAATAAAACATGA
Organism: Dolichotis patagonum; assembly: GCA_004027295.1. Classification (NCBI taxonomy): domain Eukaryota; kingdom Metazoa; phylum Chordata; class Mammalia; order Rodentia; family Caviidae; genus Dolichotis; species Dolichotis patagonum. The sequence continues at coordinate 79,383 of PVJX010002042.1, read as the reverse complement.
ACCAGAAACCCTCAGCCTTCTTGTGGCAGTAATCTTACAAGTGAAATAACAGTTGTGTATTGTTGGGGACATCAAGTCTCCTTATGTCCTGTGTTCCAGCATAATTTTAAAGCAGATTCTACTGTAAAACAGGCCACTGTCCAATATAATTCCAGACAACCACTAGCTCCACCCATGGTCCTCTTATAGAATCTTGTCTTAGAGTCAGGATATTCCACAAAAGAGCTTCAGTGATCCATCATGAGGGAGAAGTTCAAAAGGGTCCCTGCTAGTATGGGAGCCTGACTGTTCTTTCCACAGTGAGTACAGGGGAAAGTCATTAAGTTCCTATAAGATGCTTTTCACTTAGGGTGAGATGACACCACCACTGTAGCACATAGTAACCCAGGTCTGTAAGGTATGTCCTGTCTGTGCCCTCCATAATCCATGGACTTATCCTGCCCCATTGCTTGAGCCGATACAAAGTTGTGGGTCCTTCCCTAGAGAAGACTGGCAAACAGAATTTACTAAGAGTAAGGGGCACTTGCACCTCTTGGTGTGCATTAATATCTTTACTGGGTGGAAAGAGACCTTCCCTAACAGGTCAGAACAGGCTATGGATATGGGAAAAGTCCTCCTTAAAGAAGTGATCCCTAGGCTTGGACTGCCTAGGTCTATCCAGAGTGATAATGGACCCTTTTTTATGTTCTGAATCATGCAAGGAGTTTCCAAAGCAATGGGAATTAAGTGCCATCTTCACAATGCATGGAGACCCCAGTCACCAGGAAAAGTCAAGAAAGCCAGTCAAATTCTCAAACTGTAGCTGTGTAGAGGAACCCACCATAAGTGATTGAATCTTCTTCCAGTTGTATTAATGAGGCTTTGACCCTGTTATGGATTGAGAACTGGTGGTCAACTTAACACCAGCTGGATTACATCAGCGTGGTGCTGAGCGGAGATGTTTCACCTGAGGAAGGTTGCCAGCATAAATGGAGACGTGGAGAAGGAGAAGGAGAGCACCGAAGGCGTCAAGGCATTAGTGAGTTGAGGCATTGTGTGGTCTCCTACAAGTTGCTGTTTGAGCCGTTGGTTCTCCAGGGGAAACTCTGGTCCTCACATCAAGCATTGCTTCCTGGCTCTAGAGGGGAAGATGTGTGCTGCTTGGTCTCCAGGATGAACTCGTCACACTGGCTTCCTGGCATGTGCTTGGCTGTGCTTGTCATCGGAGGAGCTCGGGGCCTCCATGTTGCTGAGGATGGCTGTGGTGCTTTTCAGGACAGCCGTGGTCTTCGTTGTGAGTGTGACTTCTTGGCTCCAGCATAGAACCCTTAGCCTATCAGCACAGCTCCTTCACCCTGCTGGCATAGACTTCTTAGTTTCCACCGCTGACCTTTGGGCCTTCCTGGCATGGATTCGTAAAAGAGACTGGCGTGAGTCCTTCATGTGGGCTCTAGATTTCCATTTGGACTCGTAGGAGGCGTCATGAGCTCTGTGTCTTTATCTGGGCTCATGTGGGACAATGCTGTGGGATTTAGGTCCTTGACTAAATATACTATGTCTTTGGTGTTGTGAATAGATTTCCTGCATTTTCTTGTGTTAACTCTGGGTGACCATCATAAAAATAATAATATAAATTCCATGTCCTTATTCTAATTGTTCTCTGTATAACCCCTGACTACAACAGTCCCCTCACCCCCAGAATCCAAACTTAATCTCAAGACTTTTGAAATGCTTTTTGGGAGATCCTGCTTGATATCTCATCTACTTATTAACACCAAAATTTCCTAGCTCCATTGACATGTGATCTATCTAGGAAGTGTTTAACAGACCCTCTGGAAATATGGAAGTAAGATTCTTTTTTTTATTTTAAAGAGAATGAAACAAAAGAGAATAGAACAAAGCAAATCAGAACAGAACAGCGCAAGTAACACAGCACTTCACAAGACAATGGGATATCAACAGTAGCTACCATAATGTCTCTTTTCTTTGAAATAGTTGAGCATACTTGCACAAACAATAATATCAAACATAACAAAATAGTATAAAACCATTCAAGAGAATAAAAGCATTACAGGACACTCAAAACCAAACAACAGAAAATGAACAATGGCTACTATAATCATTTTCCGTAAAAAATTTTATAACATCACACATATTAAAATTCAATAAGACATGACATAACAACCAATGGAAATAGAAGAACAAAAGCATGGTAGAACTTCAAAGCAAGATGATATTAAATCAGCAATGGCTGCCATAATGTCTTGTTTTCTTCAAAGTAGCTGTTCATACCATCACACATAATAAAATCAAACAACAGAATAAAACCATTCTAACCAATGAATGAAAACATAAGACTTCAAAGCAATGTAACGAGGAACCATGATTATCATAAAATCTTATGTACTCATTTCTTATACTAGGGAGACTATACGGTATTTATACATGTGAGTTTGGTTTATTTCACTTATGAGTATGGTCTCAAGTTGCATCCATTTATTTATAAGTATCTCAATGTGATAATTCTTTATAGCTGAGTAGTACTCCATTGTATAAAAATACCACAACATTTTTATCCATTCCTCAGTTGATGGGCACTTAGGTTGTTTCCAAGATCTGGCTATTACAAATTGTGCTGCTATAAACATGGGGAAGTAAGATTTTTCCACACACAAAGATTAACAATTATTGTCAGCACAATGCCTGTTCTAGTGACCAGGTCCCAATCAATACTTAGAAGGAAGGTGGACCCCATGAACAACTTACACCCAAATGGGAAGCCCTTACACAACCCTTCTAACCACTCCTTCTGCCACCAAGGTAAAGAGACTAGATAGATTCACCTCATTAGGGTAAAACCCAGGCTGCCTGAAATACCAGAAAATGAAAAAGACTGACTGTAAATTTCATATACCTGTGAACAAGAGAACACCCTCAAGCTTTCTTTCAGAAAAAGAAAAACCAACCACTGGGCATAGTGGTGCAAGACTCCAATCCTGTACTTGGGAGGCTGAAGCAGGAGGGTCACACAAGTTCGATGCCATCCTGGGCTACAAAGTGAGCTTAAGTAAGCCTGAGCTGCATAGTGAAACCCTGTCTCAGAAAGCAAGAAAGCAAGAAAAAAAGAAAGTTATTTAGGTTTAAAAAAGAAAGAAAAGCATTAAGCACCTTGTTTACCAGTCAAACTTTTATTCCCTCTAAGTAAATTATGTGGACAGTCTTGCTACTTTTTTTGCTTACTACACTTGATTGAAGTCACTATCCCAAGTTATAGCACGATTTCTTTTATTTTTTTTTTCCTTTTCTTTCTGTTTCTTTTGGGATCCTCCTGGGTGATTCACAAATTGCCTTTACTAGAGACAATAAACAGTGATTATTTGCATAAGACCTTAAAGCTAAACACGTCTTTCTCCTATAATCAGCAGCTACTTACTTGAGAACTTGACAGCCTAGATGAACTTTTCCGGAGTGTGGGCCATTATTACACATCAAAAGCTTATGGAAGTGGATGTTATAGGTATTTTTGTCTGGAGCTTGGAATGAGTGTTTACATGAAAGAATGCCAAGTATTTGTTTCAGTAACAGTGCATTGAGCTATAAATAACTATAATTGACAGTGGCTTAAATCCTATGATGTACATATGAGCTTTACTTAAGCAGTCCAGAAGTAGGCATCACAACCAGCAATTCGTGCAAGTCTATGCTTCCTCTCCACTGTCCTGAGAGTTCTGGTCTTTCATGGTGCTCATCACCTTCTGAGTTGTAGATGGCAGCCAGTGTGCCAGGCAGCATGTTCTTGTGCCAGTATTTCAAAGGAGTGAGGCTTGTCTTTCTTGCCAATGGAAGACGCTCTTATATCTCATTGACCACGACAGGATCAGAGGCCAGCCCCTACATCAGTCACTGGGGAAGGGGACTAAGAAGACTATCATGCGATCCTTTTGGAGCAATCATAGCACATTCAATAAAGAGGCACAAGAGCCAGGGATTTAGCTCAGTGGCTTAAGCGCCTGCCTGGCAAGCGTGAGGTCGTGAGTTCGATCCCCGGTACCAAAAAAAAAAAGAGGCACAAGAGTGTACCTCTCCTCAAACCCAGGTGTGCAGGAGAGGGATCCGCTGTTGGGCAGCAATGAGTAGTGCCACCTCAAGTTTAGCATATGGGGTGAACAGAATTATTCCAGGCATATTATCATAGTGCATGAAACTAGAAATTGATGGCAAAAGAACCTACATAAACTATGCAAACACATGGAAATTAAATAATATGCTTGTGAATAATCAATGGGTCACAGATGAAATTAAAGAAGAAATTAGATGATCTACAATCAATCAATAATGCCACTACAACATATCAGAATGTATGGGGTGGAATGAGAGCTGTGCTAAGAGGTTCCGGTCATCGCAGTGAATTCCCACAGCAGAAAAACAGAATGACCTCAAATAAATAACCTAATGCTGCACCACAAGGTCCTGAAAAAAACAAGAACAATACAAATCCAAAGTTAATATAAGGAAGGAATTATAAATATCAGGGCAGAAACTAATGAAATTGAGACTAAAAAATAAATCCCAGAATCAATGGATCAAAGAATTGGTCCTTTGAAATATTAAACAAATTAGACAAGCCCTTAGGTAATCTTACCCAAAAAGAAAAGGCCCAAATCCATTCAAACAGAAATGAAAAAGGTGCAATCACAATAGAGTCTGCTGAAATCCAAAAGATAATCAGTAGCTACTTTGAGAAACTCTACTGCAATAAAATGGAAAACTCAAGAGGATGTGGACGAATTCTTAGATAAATGTGAACTACCAAAGCTGAGTCAAGAAGATACAAAAAAATCCTGAATGAGCCAACATCAGCCAGTGAAATTGAAGAAGTAACTTTTAAAAAATACCAACTAAGAAAAACCCAGGTCCCCATGAATTCGCTGCCAAATTCTACGAGAACTTGAGAGAAGATCTAAATGCCAATACTCTTCAAATTCTTTAATGAAATCTAAAAGGAAGCAGTCAGTACTCCCAAAGTCATTCCTGGAACAAGCATTACCCTGACCTCAAAACCAGAAAAGGATCCAACCAAAAAAGAGAGCCACAGGCCAATCTTTTTCATGAACGCTGATGCAAAAATCCTCAATAAAATACTAGCAAACACGATGCAACAAATCATCGAAAAGATCATACATCGTTCCCAAGTTGGATTCATTCCAGGAATGCAGTGAGGGCTCAACATTTGCAAATCCGTAAATGCAATATACCACATAAACAGAAGCAAACAGGATAAAAATCACACTATGATCTCAGTAGACTCAGAAAAACCGTTTGACAAAATTAATACATTTTTCTTCGAAAATGTACCAAATAAAATGCCGTCTTTCTTGGACCCTGTAAGTAGGTAATTTTCAATCTTTTAGTCTAAGAATCGATTCTGCGCATATTGTTAAGCTGCAGATATTTAGAAGGATGGTTAACAGTTTACTGTGAAAAATTCAAGAAACTCTGTTGTCTATGTTGTGCTCACAAAATGGAATTTACAACTGTACACAAACCCCATTTGTTCCCTCACCCCCGATACTGTTCAGGGAAACTAAGGTCACTGAAGATGAGCAAGTAGATCACTTTTCTTGGCCAAGTTAAAGACTCATCTCACTGCACTATGGGAACTCGCTCAATCAACATGCGCTGTGTCCACGCGGTTGCCTGGTTGTGGCTGTGTTCTGCTGGGGCCAAAGGGACTTGGAAACATGCAGCTGTAATGTAAAGAAAGTCGAGATTCTAATGATTCTGCAGTGTGAAGTACTGTAAGTGGGTTCGCTTTTACTCTTGTGAAGAAAACAGGTGGACTCAGACCTCTGGGCGCACTCACATTCTGGAATGCCTAGCACCCAGCGTCCTGGCATCCCAGCCTGCGGACTCCGCCCAGGTCCCAGTGCCGACCTCCGGCCACAGGCGTCGCTGTGAGCTCGCGCGCTGCCCCGAGAGCTGCCTTCCGCCGGGAGCAGATGCTTGTGCAGAGCAGAGGTTTCAGTTTCTGGCGCGAACTTCCGCCGTTCCGAAGTTACCAGGCAAATTGGCGCGATGTCGGGGGACAGTAGCGGCCGCGGGCCGGAGACCCGGGGCCGGGGTCGCGACCCGCACCGGGATCGCACCCGCTCTCGCTCCCGCTCGCGTTCTCCGTTGTGCAGCCGGGGCGCCGGGCCGGAACGCCGGGAGGCCCCGGAGCGCCCGAACTTGGAGGAGGGAGAGCCGTCGGATTCAGGGGACGAGATGGTGGACCCAGCCACCCTGGAGGCCGAGACCGACCTCGGCCTGTGCCGCCAGATTCGCCATCAGTACCGGGAGCTCATCAACTCGGTCCAACGTAAGACGGTGCCTCGGGGGCCGGGCGGGTGAGGCGGGGCGCAGGCAGGCGGCGGCCCAGGCCCGGGAGGCGCGGGCTCGCGGCGGCCGTGCCTTCTTGTGTTTACAGTGTTCCCGCGCCCGCTTGGTGGTCAGGGCGCCAAAGGACCTGGGTGAAGAGCGCGCAGATCCCTGAGGGGTGGGCTGGCAGAGCTGGAGGCCTGACCCGGTGGGTCCCGCAGCCAGTAGCTCAGTCAGTAGGGGAGAGCGCGACGCGGACGCCGGCTGCTTTTTATTGCATTCAGCTCTTCTATGCCTGGGCTCGAGGGCCCAGTAGCGACAGCATCCCCTGAAGACTGTCAGAAATGCAGTCTCCTACCCCGCCGGACCCACCAAATCTGAAACTCAGAGGTGGGGGCGTCTGTTGCCAGGCTTTCTACGTGAATCAGTTAGTTGCCAAGTTTGAGAAACGCCCATTTAACAGAGCCTTCCTTGGAAGCTGCAGAGGAGTCCAGCCCTTTGGGTTAAGATTAAAAGGAGCCGGGGGTTCCTTTTAACTAACATTCAAACTGTTTAAGGTGTGCAGTTGCCTTTCTCTTTCCTTGCCATTTTAGTTTAAAAGGTGAGGTTGCATGAAGTCATTACCCATGGAGCAGAGGTGGGGGTTGGCTTTGCTTTACTATCACGGGTGATAACTTTGTCAGCTACTTAATCGTAAATGATGAGCACATTTTCCAATGACTTTTTTTGAAATAGAAAACCGGGAGGATATACTTAACGCCAGCGACAAATTAACAGAAGTTCTTGAAGAGGCCAACACTCTATTTAATGGAGGTAATTGATTATTTTACATTACAATATGTTTGATGATTGTTACTTAGTTTATATTAGAGCCAGATTATTGATATTACACAATTCTCAGATTTATTATAGTGTTTCACCAAATTTGGAACCTTTATTTATTGTAGTAAAAATACTACTTTCATTATACACTTAACTGGGCGCAAAACTTATACCAAAGGCTGCATGAAATTATGAGGCCAGACCCCACAGTTTATATTGACAAGCCTCCCACATGTTGCCTGTTCATATTTGAGAGATGTACATATGTAAATTTGTTGAATAGATGAATGAAAAAAGAACTGAGATAAGCTCTGATGTCCTGGTGTTCTTTCCCCCTCTGAGTTCCCTCTATCTGCTATTGGACTGCGTATATACCCTAGTGAGGTGTCCATGTCCCCAAGTGTGCCTGCCAGTCTCCAAGGAGAGGCAGGGAGTGAGCTCAGAGCATTGAACTCTGGTCCATTGGAGTTTTGAAAAATAATCTTATTTTGGATTAAAGAGCAGTTGCAGAGGTTGCGGTCTGTGTTCAATTACAGAGCGCAGGTTGGGGTACTCCTGGATGTGGGTGCTGGGTCAAAGAGCTCTAGGACCTATCAAGACACTGCCCCTCCAAGGCTTCCTTGAAAGCTCTGTGGGAACAGAAGGGGAGAATGCAAACAAATATCTTGATTTAAAAAAAAAAAAAGTCACAGAATTGGTCATGTCCTGACACCATAATTCCTATTCCTCCAGGACCAGAATATTTATTTCTAGTCATTTTCTAATACAGCTAGAGGTTTCAGTGGTAACTTTTTAACACTTTCTGGTCTACAGTCTCTCCAATTTGTGTCTTTCTTGTGCTGACCGTCGCCTCTTTATCATTCCCTCATGTGGTCCATTACATTTGCTAAATCTTACCAGCATCTTTGGCAACTAGGTCTTCCTCTTTCATCTGGACAAATCTTTTCTCTCATCTGCATTTTCTTCCCTCCACAGCTTGAGCCCACAGTCTCCTCACTCTTATTCCTAATCCATTTACTTCCTTGATATTTATTGTACATCTTATTAAATCTTTATGTACATCCCATTTGCACCCCTCAGATGTTTCCTAGGTTAAGATGGGAATTTAAGGTGAAATTATTCACTCAACTGGGCCTTAGGAGTTGCTCAGCAAATATAATTCTAGATACTTGGCATTCATGAATCTTATGCCTCCGATTTAAGTCTTTTGAGGTTGGGCAGTCATCTGTGACATGGCACTTGCACTTTTCTTGCAGTGTACTATGGGGCTGATGGGTAAGGGAGATGTAGAATAGAGCCCAGGAATGAGTCTACCCAGTAACCACCATCTGCATCCGCTTCGTTCCCTTATTCGTTGTCATTTTAGCAGTGACTCTCCTGAAATGATGAAAACTTTACCTTTGAGAACATGAAGGATAAGAACAAAGGCTGGAGTCAACAAGTTCTCCAGCCAAGTATTTGCTGTGTGTGTGACGATTGTTGAGGATATCAGTGCTTCAAATGCGATGACCTTGAGGTATAAGCCAGTTACAGGCATCTGTGTTTGAAGATGGCTGAGTTCATCTCTTCTTGACTCCTTTTAGAATTCTCTTTTGCGGGCCCAGGATTTAGCTCAGTGGCTTAAGCGCCAGCCTGGCAAGCGCGAGGTCATGAGTTCGATCCCTGGTACCAAAAAAAAAAAAAAAGAATTCTCTTTTGCGTATCTTCTCATGTTACTTTTTCATGTTCCCTCTTACCCATATCTGTTAAGCCCTGGCTGCTCAGCCCTGCTGTTTCCTCCATCTCCCCAAACTTCAAACCAAGTCTTCCTACACATAGTGAGAATTCGACTTGACTTACGTCAGCACAGGTGAGATTGGTGATTAGAATAGGTTTAGCTCAAGGGGAAAATGAATGTTGGATATGACAGAGGATTTCGTTAAATTAGGATTAGGAAGAAACTATGGTTAAATTTACCTGTAGTGTAAAAGCTAGAAAGATTGCTGCTTTTAGAAAGACTGGTCAGCTTTGATTAAGATTTTGGCAAAGCCCTTGGGGAGTCAGTTTTAGATGATAGATCTTTTTTAACCTTATTGAGATATTGAGGAGGGCCAATGGGAAATCCTAGTAAGTAGTTGGAAAAATCGGTGGATAATGTGTATTTTGTAATGTGTACATTTTCCTTCTTTTCTTAATAGTGTCCCGAGCGAGAGAAGCAGTCCTAGATGCCCAGTTTCTTGTTCTTGCTTCAGATTTGGGCAAAGAAAAAGCAAAGAAGCTACGCTCTGATCTGAACTCGTTTGATATGTTAAGATATGTTGAGACTCTGGTAAGTTCAAAGTTACGGAACTTTAATAAAAATGTTTCTTGCCGTAATGTATAATCATCTACTTATACCAGTGTGCAAATGTTTTCACACACTGCACCCCCACCCCCCTTTTTTTCTTTTTCTAATCTCCAGTTCTTCTAAAGAGATCTTAAATTAAACAGAAGAAAGTAGACTGCATGATAGAATTTAGAAATTTAGACCAGTTTGAAAATCTTAGTGTTCTAAGACTGGGTGCAATGGGTATTTGTTAAGGAGCCATTACCTCAACTTTGTAAGTGGTCTACATCAGTCTCAAGTGACCTGAAACCTTTGTTTTGAACTACGCTAAAGCCCACACTGGAGGGAGCATAGCTCAGCTGGAAGTGAATTAGGCCTGAGGAAGAAGGATGTGTTTATCTGTCTTTGAGAATATTTAAAACTATTTAAGTATGACTGCATTTTGCTCTCTTCGATTTTATTTTTATTGATTGGTTGATTGTTTCATAACAAGTTTGAATAGTTGTTACCTAGTCAAGTAGTTTTGATTTACCAAAAAAAGCACACAGAGATTGCCTTTTATCTTAACTACCCTGAGCCAGCCTCTGTCCTAGCAAAGAGATGGCCCTTGGTATGAACATTGAATTGCTAACTAGAGTTGATAAGTGGTTATTAAATGGTTAGGAAAATGATTTAGTATTGTGAGATCTGATCAGATAAAGTGATTATTTAAAAAGGCATGAGGCAGACAGTTCTTTCTGCTTTGTTTTTAAAACCTTAAAATTTTCTTTAAAAAAAAAAACTTTTTAAAATCATGAAATGTAATAGATTTAGGAAAATGTATGCTTGTGTATGGCTCTAAGTGACCATATGCTGGGTATATATTTTTTAATTATATTTTTAAAAATCAAGTTAAACATTATACTTTAACATGTCAAAATAAATTCCAGAAGTCTTAAAACAGAAAATATAAAACCTTAAGTTTCCTAGACTGGTTGAGGAAGGCCTTCCCAAGAACAGCATCAAACGTAGACACTATATGGAAGAGATTGGCAGATTTGACCAGCCAAAAATTGAAATATCCTTCTATGAGGATGAGATAGTAAAAGTGAGCTGCAAGTGACTGAAGGAGAGCTGACCGTACTGCTCTGTTCAGGCCCTTGAAGCTTTTCTTTCTTCAAAGTTTTGTTGCTTTTAAATAAGGCTAAGCTTCTTAAAGTCTTCATGATTATTGTTTATATATTACAATTTTAATTTAACATTTCTGGGCCTTTTATAGTGTAATATACTAAAGTGTTCTTCCATAAAAGTAAATTCAATACAATACATTTTTTGTAAGCCAGTTTGAGAATTGTTCAACTTCTGCCAACTCTTCCCAGGAAGGCAGTTGTAAAGTGAGTGATATTCTCATGGCTAGGCTGCTCTTCTCTGGATATACTGAATTAAGTATGAATAAAGCTGAATAAAGAGGTCTAGGAAGGTGGCTAACAATTAAAATCTGAAAGCCAGCTAAACTTCCCTGTTCTATCCTGGAGTTAGCGACTTCGAATTTCATTTTTTGTTTTTATGTTAGTCCAGTTTTACTAGTAACTGAACTACTTATGATACAGAAATCCCCAGTGCGCTTAGTTCTTGGTCATATCTGAACACCTCAGCCTTGCAGTGGGCTAAAGCAGGGTTTCTTGGCCTCAGCACTATTGATGTTTCGAGCTGGGTAAATGTTTTGGTGCTACTGTGTGTTTTAAAATGTTGAGAAACCTCCTTGGCCTCTCCTCAGTAGATGTAGATGTAGTTCTACATCAGTTGTGACAACCAAAAGTGTTTTGGTATTGTCAGAAGACCACTGGGGGCAAAATCACCCTGGTAGGAAACTACTGATCTAAATCATCTCATTTTCCCACCTAAAGGTTCTAAGAACATTAAGGAATGTTTTTTGCCAAAAAGAAGATACCTTTGATTACGAATTTATATATATAATTATGTTTATAATAAGAAATTGAACCATTGTATTACTTTGCTCTGACCTCTTAAAGGTTTAGTTACATAGATTATTGTATGTGGCAAATGATTGCTTGTGGCTTAACTAGGGTTTTTTGTTTTCTTTCATTTTTGTAGCTGACACATATGGGTGTAAATCCGCTAGAAGCTGAAGAACTCATCCATGATGAAGATAGTTCTGATTTTGAATTCATAGTCTATGACTCCTGGAAAATATCAGGCAAAACAGCAGAAAACACCTTTAATAAAACCCATACATTCCACTTTCTGTAAGATTATTTTAAAAATCCAACAAACCAACTACTTGTAAAAAAAATTGTTTTTTATTATAGAGACAAAGATCATTTGGTATTGTAGGGGTGACAATCCTGATGCCATTATTTGGAGACTTACTTTCTTTCTTTTTTTTTTTGGTACCAGGAATCTAATTCACGACCTCGCGCTTGCCAGGCAGGCACTTAAACCACTGAGCTAAATCCCCGGCCCTATTTGAAGACTTTCTAAACTTTGTTTTAAAAGTCCATAAACTCCTGAAGGACTGTGAGAGATTTCTCATCTTACTTTACTAGGAAAGCCCATGGACTAGAACTTTTTTCCCATGTCCCTGTCCAGCCTTTTTTGCTTTTTAGTTTATACAGTTCTGAGTCTATAGGGTATTTCTGGTCTCCTTAGTATCATCTTTGAAATCCTTACCAATGTAGAAGGATGCAGTGTCCCACTTTTGTTAAGATTCTAGCAAAAAAAAAGGAAAATAAAACAAGATTCTAGCAATATATTGGCAAGGGCCAATTATTATAGCATCCTATTAGATGACTACTCACCTGAATTTGCGGACTACTTGAATCACTGTAACAAATTGTGCAGTTCATTTTTTGGATACAACTTTATGAAAAGCTTTTCTTTATCTTAACTTGCTAGTTTGGCCTTACTGGTTTGGTAGGCCCAGATCAGCCCTACCTAGTTCTTTTATAAGATAACCTTCAGTTGCATTTGTCAGGTTCTCCAATAGATTCTTTCCCTAGGGCAGTGGTGGCAAAACTATGGCACATGTGTTGTTTTTCTTTCAAGACAGAAGATGTTAATGTTGTTTTTTTCTAAACTAAAACCTCAGTACAAGGGTTAATTGCAGTGTTGGCACTTTGTGATAAATAAGTGGGTTTTGGGTTGTGGTTCAGGCACTGGTCTCTAAAAGGTTGGCTATCATTGCTCTAGGATAATCTTCCAAGTTGTTTCAGTCCTTTCTTCCTTAGGTAGTATAGTTCCTGGGCATTTATCTTTTTTAATTTGCTTTTTAAAACCTCAGATTGGCAATGTCTCAGCAAGCTTTGAAGGTAATGTGTGGTAGTGGTCTGTGTTGTGGGCCTGGCATCCATTTGTAATAAGCAATAGGTAACTCAAATGCCCAGAACCACTGTGTATGTATTATAGGGTAATGACCAGGCTACTTTATTGTAAGATGAAGTCCACTTCTTTGATTTTTGTTGTTGTGTGCTAAGCTCCATTATAAATTGTGACATCCGAAGATAAGCCTTTAATCTCTCCCTTAGCATTCAGCCCTATTTTTAGCAACAGTGAAGTGCTTGCAACTCTGCTCCCTGCACTTACTCTTCCTTTGGCCTTCTATGTAATTTTCTCTGTCTTTTCTATCTGCAGAAAAGATTCATTCTACAGATCTCAACCTGCAAACTTCTAGTAACTTGTATAGAGGAGTCATCACTGTAGTGTAGGATCAGACTTGCTAGCTGATCATTCCCATGTTTGGGTAAACTCTGCCCAAGTGCTCTCACAGTGTTTGAGTGACACAATTGCAGAACTATAGGACAGTGAAATGTACTTTTGTGAGTAAATAACTATCTGGCTAGCTACACCATTTGCTTTTATATCAGCAAGTAGAGAGGTGACATTACTGTATTCTTCACCTGTGCAGGATGTGCCTATCATTGTGGCTGAATACTGCATTGGGGATTTTTTTGGGAGTATAGTCAGAGGCCCAAAGGACAATCCCATGGCCTCAGCTTGACTAGTGACCCTAATGGGTGTGTTCAGCCGTAAGCCCCTGCCTTGGCATAGCTAGATAAGGGCTTTTAATCCCAGGTGAGCAGTTCTGTTCTCTTTCTCCCTCTGGTCATCCTTTCGTTGACCTCAGAAGTTTGGCTTTGTAAAATAGACAACAAGCTAGTAGAGAAGACACCATGGGTACCTTCAGTGGCCTAATATATTCTGCATACCAGGGAGGTGCTTCAAGGAGGTATGTGGTTGAGCAAGCCTCCTAACAGTTTGCTTATAAATACCAAGAGCACAAAGGATATAACAGACTTTGGTCTGATGTCAGGTCATAGGTCACTGATACCTGGTCTGCATTTGACTACCATGCCAGCTGCTTTTAGATAGTGGAATTAGTTTGTTTACAAACCAAACAGAAAGACACAAAAGCATATTTTTTATTAGGTTGGGTTCAATACAAGGAGAGGCCCCTGTGCCAAAGCCACGAGTTGATCGCCCCAAAAAAGTTCGGGTGATACAAGAGGAGACGACAATGCCTGCTCAGGTTGGTTGGTTTTTTGAAATGTTGCTATTTTTTAAAATAGTTGTGAAATGATGTACATGCTGATTGGCTATCTTTTGTAAGTTTTAGAGTGGAGTCAGGTTCTGTCGTTTAAATGGTCATTTTAAGTCTTTACCATTTTATTAGATTGGCCACTTGTTTTCATGTTTATTCATTTCTGTAGTTTTCAAAGGTTCTCCTGAACTAGGGCTTCTCAACCTCAGCCCCATCAGCATTTGGGCTGGATGATTCTTTGTTGTGGGGAACTGACCTGGGCATAGAGGATGTTTAGCAGCCCAGCAGCCCAGGTCTCTGGGGACCAGGTGTCAAGAACACACACCCCTCCTCCCACTCTCGCTGTGACAACCAGAAGTATCTCCAGATAATGGCAAAGGACCCCGGGGGCGAAATGACTTCAGTTAAAGACCACTGTTGCAATTTACCCTTTTTGTATTTTATGTTCAGCCTGAAAATAGTTGATTTGGTAATGTTATTCTTCTGCTTATAAATTAACATGTAAATTACTGAAACTAGAAAATATTTTTTAACTATAAACATGAAAATGGAGTTTAGAAATTGCTGGCAATTCCCAACAAAAGATATTCTGAAGAGTTTAGGTGTGCAAAAGAAAAGACAAGGTTGTGAACTGGAGGTTGATCAGTTTGATAATTTTTTTCCAGTTAAAAAGTATGGGAGAATCTCATCAGGAAGCCACAGAAAAAGAAGTAGAAAGAATCTTGGGATTATTGCAGACATATTTTCGAGAAGATCGTAAGTAGGATATCACATTAAATATGGAACAATTTTTAAAAATAAATAAATAAATATGGAACAATTTGTATTTATCAGATGTGTCACTTAAATGAGGTTTTTATTTAAATGGTGTTTTCAGTTGTACATAGTATTTGAATCATTTTGATTTTTTCTTGTCATGTATTAGAGGCAGGAATTTTGTGGATTGGACACAGGGCTTCGTGTGTGTTAGGCAAGAGTTCCACCACTGTACTATACCCCTGACCCTTGTCATATGTATTTAATGAGGCTTCTTTCGTCTTTGAGCATCTCATGAGAACACTGATGAAGGAATATCTTTTTTTAAAATCTTTAAATGTTGTATATTTTTTAGCCAAGCATAGTGAAGCTTGTCTATAAGCCCAGCAACTGAGAGAGTTAGACAGGAGGATTACCAGCTCAAGGCTGGCCTGCGCATCTTAGCAAGACCCTGTCTCAAAAAGTAAAAGATTGAATCAATCAATCTTTCTTTCTTCCTTTCTTTTTTTTTTTTTAAATAAAGTAAATGTGCCATAAAAGTGAAGAAAAGTAAAAAATCAAGTACCTGGGTCTGGGGATTTAGCTCAGCGGCATAAGCGCCTGCCTTGCAAGCAGGCAGTTGTGAGTTCGATCCCTGGTACCGATAAAAAAAAAAAAAAAAAATCAAGTACCTGTTTTATCTTTTCTCACTTCTCGGAGGTAGCCACTTGAAAAGCAAGAGTTTTACATGATTTTGTTTGTATAAACATTTCATTTTTTTTTTGTCTTTTTCAAAGCTAATACTCATGATATATGCATTCTTCCATGATACGATGCTTCAGTGATTCTCTCTGAATGGCTGTATCATATACATAAGAGGTTTCTGTTAATGTATAAGTTCTTGATTGCATTTTACTCTTGGAACTGTGCACTTCTGCTGATTTTTGATGAGGATGACTTTTTACAGGACGCTTGGTCAGTGGGTAGATGTGTTTTGGTTGATGTGTCTGATTGACCCGCGCAAGGCTCGCGTTGATTTGCTCGTCCACAGCAGGAGGAGTGCTTGTTCCTTTCATGTCTCAGGCTAACCCTAGAGAATACAGGTCTTATTTATAAGCGGAAGCAATTTTTCATGTTTTGAAGAATTTTTCTCTTTTCTACAGCTGATACTCCAATATCCTTTTTTGACTTTGTGATTGATCCGCATTCTTTCTCCCGTACGGTGGAAAACATGTTTCATGTATCCTTCATTATACGGGTAAGATTTAAGATTTCTGTGATTGCTTTTATATGCTTTTAAAAGGGTACATAAGAATGGGAACTGGCAAAGCTGTTTGTACTAAGCAGTGTGCAGTTTATACTCAATGTAGCAAAACATTAATTGGCACATTAGGTAGAAGACACTAGCTAAAAATTTGTGTAGTTCCTTGTGTGTTTTAAAAATTATAGCTTGAGTTGCTGAATCTGAAAATTAAAATCTGAAGTGCTTCAAAATTTGAAATTTTCTGAGTGCTGACACGATACTACAAATGGAAAATATCTACAACTGGCCGCATGTAATAGAGCACAGTTAAGACGCAGGTGCATTAAATAAATATTGTATAAAAATTACTTCCTGTTTTGTGTATGAGGCACATATGAAACATTAGTGAATTTCATGTGTAAGTGTCCCATCCTCAACATATCTCATTACTATTTGAAACTATGCTAAACTATAGCAGAGTAAGAGATATGGTGTTAGCTACTGTTGATGTCCAGTTGACTTAATGTAAAGTACTGTGTTGCCTATGTTGTCCTGTTCTGATCTGCTCTGTACTGCCCCCTTTTGTTTTATTGTCTTTCAAATTTAAAAAAAGAAAAAAAACATATCTCATTATATATGCAAGTACATCAAAATAAAAAAAAACCTGAAACACTTCTGGGCCCAATCATTTTAGATAAAGGGTACTTAACCTGTGTTTAGAGGAAGAATCACCAAAATTTGGAGGTTTAACTATGATTAAATAACAGTAAATTTTTTTAATTTGATAACTGTCTTATTCTAGAAGAGAATAACCTGTTCTCAGAAGATATTCACTGAAAAATTTGAGAAAGGGGGCAGGATGTCTCATTTTCACATCATTCATGTATAAATAATATAAAGGAGACTAATAAAGCTGATGTGGCAAAACTTTTAATAGTTTGTGAATATGGGTAAGGATATTGGGAGGTCTTTATAGTAGTTTTGTAGCTCTTTTTATGTCTGAAGTTTTTCAAAGTAGTTTTTAAAAAATCCTATACAGGGGCTGGGAGTTTAGCTCAGCAGCACAAGTGCCTGCCTGGCAAGCGTGAGGTTATGTGTTCAATCCCTGATACCAAAACAACAAAAAGAACCCCACCCCTATATAGAAAAGTACTTCAGTGTTCCTATACAGGTAAAATACATTTGACTTCAACCTCAGATAAGAGCTTATATTGACCAAAATCTCAGAAGTACCTTGTAGAGGAGGCATATTTTACTAGTAGTCCAGTGATAGAATTATACATAGTAAAAAGTGAAACATGTATAACAAAATATGCATAAATTGCCAGGTGTAGTGGCGCACTCCTGTAATCCAAGCACTTGGGAGGCTGAGGCAAGAGAATCGTTTGCAAGTTCAAGACTAGCCTGGGCTACAAAGTGAGCCTAAGGCCATCCTGAATTACATAGACTGTGTCTCAAAAAAGACAAAACCAAAAAAGCATAAATCAGTTAAACAGACAAGACAATTTTTCTTGCAAGTCTCAGGAAGGAGTCCATGTCTGGTAAAAGCTGATTTGAAATCTGAGTGATAAAAAATAAATAAATAAATAAATAAATAAAAAATATAAAAAAGAAAAAAGAAATCTGAGTGATACCTAGATGTAAAGAAACATGTTAGAGAGGTCTTGTCTGTATCGAGTCATTGTTAGGATACATTAAGATTGTCAGATACACACATGAATTTTTTTTTTCATTCACTAGTTACTATAAATTTGAGTCTAAATTTTGGTTTTTCTCCTAAAAGTCATGTTTTTGTTTTAGGATGGTTTTGCACGGATAAGACTCGATCGAGACCGATTGCCAATAATAGGTAAATGATGTTTGGAAAAACTAGTTTTAAAGAAAATATATTTGGTATTAAAGTTTATGAAATGTATTTTTAACAGTGCAAATGATTTACATTAATAATATAAATAAGTTCATTATAGGTAACAAATTTTTCAATGTTGTATCTTGCCTGGCTAAATGAAAACTCTGAAACATGGCTTAAAACTTAAAGCGTAACATAGTTTAAAACTTTGATGGCTCATTTATATCATTGATTTAACATCTGCTATAAAGATGAATAAAAAATGATACAATTTTCCCAAAATTTAGTTTAGAAAGTTTGTAATTGCAGTCACTTAGGTATGTTACTTCTCTCCGGATGTTAGCTCCTTCTTTACCTGAGATTCTGTAATCTTTCATTCTTCCTTGGATAGTTTCAGTCTTTATTACACATCCTCCTAAGGATCCTGTGAAGAGGGAAGTGCTCTCACTGCACTTAACTTGCTACTTCAGATGCTCTCAGTTTCATATTGGACCCACTAGAGCTTGGCTCTTTGGTTGGATATATAGATATACTAATGTTTGGAGTGTGTTTTCAAAAATGGAAACAAATGGAATTAGTTGCTACTTGATCACACGACAGCAGCTTATGCATGAAGCCCTAATAAGTATGTAATATCTATCCTCTCGGTATAGGTTTTATTCCTGTTATTCATCAGTCACTGTTCAGATTACCTGTTTTGATTTTGTAACCCTTGAAAACTTTAACTTTCAAATAGAGCCTGCTAATGAAGAAACTGAGGGAATTGACCATAACACCCAAGTTAGGAATCAAGCAGTTGTATCTCTGAGTTATCGTGACTGGGAGGTAAAGCTCTGCATGTTGCCCCTGAATAGTTCTGACTGCATTTGCTTAATGAAGCTCAGTACCCAAACATTGTTCTTTCTTCTTTGCCAGGAGATTGTAAAGACCTTTGAAATTTCTGAGCCTTTGATTCCTCCAGCTCAGAGCAGGCAGAGGCTAAGCACTTGATGCCAACTGAGGTAACATTTTCTATGGGACAGCTGCACTGTTGTGTAACAGTTGGGCAATCCAAACTATCCTGCTTGTTCCCATCCAGTAAAACAGGGGTTTTGCCTCCCTCTAGTGTTGGGCTGGTAGAACTGTGTATAACTAGTGAAAGGTAGGAGGGGTTGGACACCACCATGATTGCAAGTATTTCTCTGCATGGGTTACTCCTGTGTTAAGATTTGCAGCTGTAGAGCTTGCAGTTTGTCTCCCTGTCTCCCTCTCCTTCCACAACATACAGCTAAATTAAATAAATGAAGTATTGGAATCCCTCAGTGTTGTTCACTGTCCCACTGGGTTTGCTTGTTTTATAAGCACAAAAGAGCAAAGGAGGATAAAAGCAGAAGTACCTGAGGGTGATGTTAGTAAATGGGCATTTCTGAGACCTGAATTATGCTATGAAAAAATCCTTCATTTTTGTGAAGGGGAGCATTTCTAGAAAGAAATAGAAACAGCAGACAGCTCTGGGTGGGGATGAGGGGACGTGGATTCTGTTGATGCCACCTTATTTAAACTTGGGCAAGTCACTTCATCTCAGCTTCCTGTTTGTTATAAATCTGTCCATATAAAGGGGCATTTTTTCAACTAGATAATTACTACTTTCTTTTTCTAGCTCATTTTCTATGATTTTTGGAATTTAAATGAGCTTTTAAAAAATAATATAAACTCAGTACATTTGTTTCTGTCAAAATATTCTGAGAGAGAGAATAGACACAAGGTATACTATGCAAATTCAACTGGGCCCTACTCACTGAGGAGAGGTAGTTGTTAGACTTTTTTAATGCATATTGTATGCCCTTTTGATTTACCATTTATAAACTCCTAACCAGTTCTTTTTCTTCTCTTTTTAGGACACAAATGGATAGTGAAATTCAAAAAAGAAAGCAGCATGTATTGTATATATTGTATGATTGAACATTTTTAAAGACAAGTTGTTTTTAGGAAAATGTAGCTTTTGATAGTTAATAAATTTGTGATTGTTGTCTTTAATTTTTTTTTTTTTTTTTTGGTACCAGGGATTGAACTCAGGACCTCGTGCTTGCCAGGCAGGCGCTTAAGCCACTAAGCTAAATCCCCAGTCCCATGATTGTTGTCTTTGATTAAAAGAAATTCAGTGTCATATCTGCAAGTAATTGTGCTCTTTTATTTTACTTTGTTTTCATGAGAGAATTTCTCCTTTTTCCAAAGCTATTGCATTGAGTTTTCCTTAGGTAGTTAATTCCCTATGGATCATTATAGTTCTTTTTATGTGTCTTTAGTTGTAAAGACCAAGTCAACAAATATGAAGTACCTTCTGAAGTTGTTGTTTTTGAAGGCTAAAATTGGTCAAATCAGTAATTTCTTATGGTTCAACCTGTAACTTGCATACAAGAAAGTATGAAATGCCCTGGCGAGCCAGACCGGACTGCTTTCCTCAGCGGTAGTAGCCATCTTTCTGCATGCTGCTTCATGCTTCTGATCTCTGCTGGGCTTTCAAATCTGCCATGGGTGTTTTCTGGGCTTCTTCCTCCCATTCTTTCACTTTCTGCTTTCATCTTTTCTCATTCCTCTGTGATGTCGGTCGTAGTAGTGTCTTTTTCTGTGAAAGGCACTGCATTCCTGCTCTTCCTAGAAGACTGCGCTATCTAGCCATATATGATATTTTCCTTTTAACTAAACTCACCTCCCATCTTAAAATATAGTTAATTGTGGTTGAGTGTGGTGGTACATTTGTATAATCCCAGCACTCTGGGATGCTGAGGAAGGAAAATCACAAGTTGGAGCCCAGCCTGGGCAACTTAAGAGACTTAGCAAGACCTCCTCAAAAAATATTAAAGAGGCAAACAAGCAAAAAGAAGATAACTTTGGTTCAATCCCCAGTACCACCAGACCAAAAAAAAAAAAAAAAAGTTAACTGTAACCCTCAACGAGCAATATATTATCCTACCTAATCTCAGAGAATCACTTGAGGACTCCTGTACATCCTCAAACCATGGCAAAGTGACACCTCCTTTTCCATCAGTCTACTGAGTATTATACCACTTTTACCAATTCTTTTCCAAATAGTTCATTGAGTACATTCTGAGTATCTGACTTGTGAAATGTCTGCTTTTGCCAAGCATGGTAGTTCTTGAGAGGCAGGAGGACTGCTTTGAGTTTGAGGTCACCCTGAACTGTATGGTGAGACCATGTCTACAAACAAACAAACAAAAAAACCCTGCTTTTTTTCTGATTGCTGTTCTACTGTCTTAGTCTCTTGATTTATACACATTTATTTCCTGAATAGCCTCAAAACTTTAATACCTAAACTAACTGAAAATACTAGATATATGTAACCAACTGTTTATTGGACAGGATATAGGCTATTTTAAACTTAATGTAAAACTGCCTCCCACTCCAGTCTTTTAATTCCTATACTGGTGCTTTTACCACATTATTTCTGTGGACAGAAACCCCTACAACCTCTTACACCCTATGTGTTCATCAGTCGCTAATTTCTTTCTGGTTGCTCTAGTTTCCCCATCTTGCTCAGGTAACTGTCAGAGACGCCCTCTGCTATCTCCTGCTTCCTTCCTTCCTCTGTACCTTCAGATCTCTTCCAAACCTCTTGACAGCTTCTTACTGATTGCTCACTGCCTTCAGTATTTTAAAAATCTGAACTTTTCAGTGAAATTCAGAACCTTCAGAATCAGGCCCCTTGCCCATACTTCTTGGATCACATTCTTTCTTCTAAACTCTAGCACTTTTTCTTTCTCTCTTTTTTTTTTTGTTAAATAGGTTAATTGAGATATAATTCACATACCATCCAATTCACTCACTTAGTACAATTCAGTGTTTTAAAATCAGTTCATGGGTTGTGGAGCTGTCACCAAAATTTATAGAGAAGATTTTTGTCCCTTTTCCCTGTATTCATTAACCATCACTCCCCTTTCTTCATCTAACTTTTAACCCTTACTAGTGACAAACCTACTTTTCTGTCTACAAATTTGCCTACTTTGGATATTTTACACAAATGAAATCACACAAACTTGTTTTAACACCACACATGTCTGGCGTTGCTTTCTCTCCTTTTTGTCTATTTTCTATAATTTTATTGCACTAATTACTATAAAATATGCTTAAAAAGAAAATGCAATAGTAAAATAACTTAAAAGTTTATATTTTTCTAGTGTACTTCTCAGGAATGGTGGTATACTTAAGAACTCCCTTGGGAGTGGTTTTTGAATTTTAGTCTCTTTCAATTTTTCCCTCAGGATATTCACTTCCATAAGTGCTTTTTGGTAAGGCTGGAAGATGGGATAAGCTGTCACCGTTTCGGACTCTTTCACCTTCTTCTTTGCTTGAGATGTTGGGAGAGGAGGAGCACAGCTAGAGAGTTTCCAAACATCTTTTTGATTATTTCTCTGCTCTGTAAGTTTTCTCCCTCGAATCATTCGATCTTGATGTCCCCTCATCTGCTCCTGAGCCCATGCCACCTTCTGCTGTTTGGTTTCAGTTTTGTGTGCTTTCTGGATAGTTCCCTTCTTTTCATCCTCCAGTGGCAACGTTTTCGGGTAAAGTATTTCACTTGGAGTTCTTTGTGGGAGTAGTCGATATTTGTGGTCTCTGAGGCCTCTAGCTCTTTCCATTCGGTGTATATGTTTTTCTATGTGATTCAGTTCCCTCTTAGACACTAGATACTCCCGTTTTTTAGCATCTTCTGATTTTTTACTTTGTGATCGCTTCTCATCTTCATGTATTTTAATGTCCTGTTCTGGAACTGTCTTGTAGTTCTGTGCTTCTTGCGTTGTGATTTCTTGATGTCGATGGTAGTATGCCTCTGCTTTAGCAAACCAGAAGTCATAAGACATGGCCTTAAATTTATCAAGTGCTTCATTCTCCTTTTGAAACTGTTGGGCTAATAGTTTTCTCACTCCTGAAGAATGGATGCCACCTAAACTCTTATCAAAGGGAGTAATTAGAACTTTTAAAGTTGAGTATCCTGAATTTAGATCCATGGTACAGATCTCAAAGGGGTTATTAGCCCTGCCTGGTACTCTGCCCCAGTTAGGGTCTCTTAACCAAGTACTATAGTCATGTCTTCCTCTGCACCTCCCCTACCCGCAGCATTCCCTCCTGGGACTTTGCTTTGGATGTCCTTGAGAAAACAAGCCATTGGGAGCACCCTCCTCTTCCCAGTCAGGCTGCTTTGACTTTGCCAGTTTTTCCACCTATGCTTGTCAAGCTTCAAGAATTCCAAGTTTCCTTTGCTGCATCACCAAACCTCCCCTCTATTGAATCACTCCTATCAGCATGAAAGTGTGCATATTACACTACATATATAGTCCTTAAACAGAAGGAGCACTGTTCCTCTAGTGTATGCCTTTACCATTCTTTTTGCTCCCTGCTTCACGGTGTACTCTGAAGTGCTTATCTATAACCCCTCTTTTATGCTGTCCATTTTCCAGTCCCTTTCCATTTGGCTTTCATTGTCCGCTGCTCTGAGATTGCTCTTGTCTAGGTCATGAGTGGTCTCCAGTAGAAAGTATGGTGGTCCTGTTACTGTCCCTATCAATGAGACCTCCCTATCATCTAACAGAGATGACCACATTCTCTCCTTTCTGAAAGTTATCACGTTTTCTGAGCTACCCCCAAGATCATATGGCTAAGGTCATCTTGGGCCTCTCAGACTGTCTCAGCCATTTGCTGAATATCCTCACATGACTGAATATCCTGGTTCTCTTTCTCTTTGCTACTTCTCCATCTGTCTCCATGGGCTGTCTTAAACATAACTCAGGAAAATAGACTGGAAAACAGTCACTTAAGATAGATAATAGTCACAGTTAGGTTTCTTTGGATAAGGCACCCTACCATGTGACTGCCCTAGAGTGGGACTAGGTATGTAGGTGACAGAAGAGCTACAAGGCCACTGCCCTGCACCCTTCTGTCAACTTTGGACCTGGCCCTTGTGCACTTAAAACATCTCCACTTATTTCTTCCTCCAGGTCCCACCTTTTTTTTTTTTTTTTTTTTTTTTTGGTACTGG